>JAQZBX010020324.1:0-33093 GCA_029593785.1 Cabassous unicinctus
ATATCTGCTTCTGTTTTCTTGAGTGAGTCCCAGTTTATATCAGCCCACCAAGGGGGCAGGGACTGTTACACTCTACTGACATGGTCAAATCAAAGCCCTAATCTTAACATAATTTAATCAAAGACATCTCAGCTGAATCTAATACAATCAAAGGGCATCACACCCAGAGGAACAGACCAGTTTACAAACATAATCTAATATCTTTTTTTGGAATTCATAAATAATATCAAACTGCTACACATGAGTAAAAGGAAACATTGGAAAAAGAAAGGAGAAAGGAAAGCAGAGATTGAGCCTATCCCACTGACAGGTGAAGGACTGGACAGTCTTTGGGTGGCGGGGGACACTTACTTGTATGGTGGAAGGTGGCAGCACTTTCTCGAAGTTCTCTCGAAAGGAGCGAAGCTGGGCACTGGTCTGCCCAAGCGTGTCTTCCACGAGCTTCCTGAAGGCAGGCTCAGCGAGGAGGTGGTGGGGCAGCTGGGTGGGGGCATAGACACTGTTAGCAGAGCTTTCCTTGGGAGATAGGGGCAGGGGAACCCTGGAAGCCCACGTTCTAGCACAGGTGTGTGAAGATGGCTCTTTTTTGTCATGGTCAGCTATCGTCTTTGTCTGCCTACTGGATGCCTTTCTTTAAGGGATCTTTAAGGCCCCTCCAGGGGGGTCCAGTAGCATTGCCCCTCTTGGTACACTGCTGGTGCTCTAGCCACAGGACTGGCAGCCACGGGCAATGGTCCAAGGATGGACAACAGACCCAAGCAAGGCCAATCGGCACCCTCTCGTCAAATTTAGTATATGAAGGGTCACTTCCTTTGGATTATGAGCTTTAAAGGTAAATGCTTGGAGCAGTCAGTAGCCATCTCTCCCACCAGATAAAAAAGCCTACTGGAGAATAAAGGCATCCCAGAGAAGGGAACAGCGCCGGGGGACCGAGTTAAAGCCAGAGCCCTGGCAATGTTATTTGTACTGAATGCAGCTGTACCTAAGGCTTGATCTACTGCCCGGTCTCCCAGTATTGCAAAATCAATAAATTCTTCTTTCTGCTTTAACTGGTTTAGTTTGGGTTTATGTTACTTGCAACCCCAAGACTTCTGACTACTGCTCCGTCCTGAGACCCTGGCTCTGTTAAGAATCTCCTACATTCTCATCAGACAGCTGGGGTGTGAGTGAGACCCCACAGCTAATGGGTGTGTCCTTTCTGCTTGTCACCCAGCTCATCTCATGGCTCTTGGTTCTGAATTAGAACCTTTCTACCCCCAGAAAGATTGAGGTTTCTACCATGTAGGCCTTTCCCAAGCTCCATAGGGCCCGGTACAGGTGGCTGGACCATGGGACATAGATAAGGCAGGCTGGCGTCAGTTACTGACAGGCTCTAACATTCTACTTAACAGGACAGGACGAATCAGGAAATGGGCATCTAAATGCCCTCACTTTCTACTTTTACAAAGTTGACCTCCCCTGTACTGGCATCTCCAAACACTCCTCAACCCTGCATGTCCCAGCCTAAATAAAGGAGGGCTGGAGGCCTGAGAGAGAAAACAAGAGGGCTGGAGGAGAGTCAAAAGAGCATCTAATCAGCTTTACACAGCTGCCTTGAGGAAAGATAAATGTTTCCTTTGGCAGGGTGGTTCAGGCCTAATTCAATGCAACAAGACTTTGTGAGGCAAACTCTGTATACGAAGGGCCCAAAGAGGAAAAGCCCACAGTTCCCACCATCCTCAAGGAGGAGAAACATCTTCGTCAATCACTCTGGAAGGCAGGCTCTGATAAGTACTAAGCAGAAGCACATCCTGAGGGCAACATCTGGGAAGACAGGAGGTGAAGTCTCCCACCCAGGGGAGAGGGAGATCTGGGCGCTTCATGGAGAGACTCATTCATCTCTCACCTATTGGGGGAGCTCTGATTAATTGTCAGACACTGGAAGGCCAGGAGGAGGATGGAGAGGGACCTTCCAGGTATTGAGAGGAGTCTGTGAAAGGGAACATGGGCTCTCAGAAGGGGTATGCTGGAGTGGAGAGGCTATGGCACAGAGTGGGGCCGAGAGTAGGAAGGCAGCTGGGGGAGGGTTGCAAAGTTTAGAGGATTTTTCATTCAAAGAACTGGACGGAAAAACAGTTAAGAGATAGCGAGAAACACAAGAGACAGGGTACGGTGTGAGGAGTATTTAAATCGCTCCTGAGGTCAGACCCATAGATCGCTCGGCTCTGATGGTGGCATCACAGAGAAAGAGATCTGGAAGTGGTTGGGTGTTCTTTCCTAGTCTTCAGAATCAAAGTTCGTGCTTGGAAGTTTGTCCAAATCTCTGCAATCTATTTATACTCGCAGCCGACAGCTCCTCTTAGAATCACAGGCTCTTTGACCATTGCAGTTCAGAGCCCAGACTCTGAAGTTGAACTGCCAGGCTTCAAACCTCACTGCTGGCTGAGTGGCCTTGCACAAGCTACTTAACCTCACTGTTCCTTGGCTTCCATATTTTTGAAGTGAGAGAGAGCCACAAAGTCCCCGCTGCCTCCTCCTAAGCACCTGACGGCCGGTTTCGAAGGCCCAGCCTCCATCCAGCCTCTGCATACTGCTGGCTGCAAAGAGCTGGCTGAAGGGGCTGCAAGGCCTTGCCTGCCTGTTCCCAGGCCTGGGGCTTACCTGCGTCAAGCTGCCCTCTGCCCTCTGCAGCACTTGCTTTGCAAGGTCTCTCTGGAGTACCACAAATGTGCACAGGATCTGGCCCAGCCACTGCATGGCCAGCTGGTTAAACTGCGGGAGCTCGGCCACCAGCAGAGAGTTGAGCGCCTGATACGTGTGCCGGGCCTCCTCCTCCTCGTAGGTCACGCTGCCCACCTCTAACAGCTTCTCTCCCACCCGCTCAAAGTCCAGCAGTTTGTCCAGACGCTTCTTGATCAGGTTCTGAGGGCCAGACAGGGCTTTGACCAGGCTGCACAGCGGCCGCCACACCAGGCCTTCCAGTCGCTGCTTCTGTGGGGAGAAGTCACGAAGGAGGCGGCAGGGGGTGGGGGCGGGAAAAAAGGGGCTTTGGAGGAGGCAGGTCTGGGTTCCAGTTTTACCCCCCGCTAACTAGCTGTGCCCTTTGGCCTGTTATTTAACCCCTCTAAGCCTCAGTCTCCCCATCTGAAAAATGGAGACAATGCATGTAAGGAGCTTAGCAGAATGCCTGGCATGGAGTGGCAGTGTATGTCATTTCCTAGTATCATTATTGTACAAAGACCTTGAAAAAGGCTTTGCATAGAATGGTGGTCAGGAACATAGTGTTTGGGGCTCAGATGCCAGCTTGCAATTGACCATCTGTATAATCGGGGAGGACAACCCTCCCTGAGCCTCAAGCCCTCATCTGTAGAATGGGGCTATAATGGCATCCACCCCGAAAGCCTAGTCATGAGGATCCACTGAGGCAACGAATGTAAAGGGCTTAGCACAGTGCTGGCAGAGTGAGGCTAGGGTTATTTTTATCAGTAAAAGGCACTAGTAATCATCTCTGCCCTTCCACCACCCAGGGCAGGGATGGATGTGACAACCATGTAAAGTGTCTGGCTTCCATACATTATTCTCTTAGGCTCTGCCACCTGTCTAACAAGGGAAGGAGAAAGGAGACGTTCCACTTACCAACTCCAAGAAGGCCCCAAGCTGAAGATCTCTGGCCAGGTGGCAGTACTGTGCCACAGACCCATCAGGGATGTCCAGAAGGGACTCATGTGGCCTGAAGCAGAGGGAAGCCTGGCCCCAGGGCAAAGGAGAAAGATCCGGTCACAGCCCGCCATTGCCATTTGAATCCCTCTGTATCAGACCCACAAAGAGGCTGTCCAGTCGTTTTGTGCATCTCCAGTGACAGAGGAGCACATGGTCTATTCTCTCCTTGGACAACTTAGATGATTAGAAAGAGCTTCCTTAGACTAAGCCAAAACCGTTCTCCTTATTCACTGTTTCCCAAACTTCACACATTTGCATACCACTTTTGTGATATTTGCCATATCTATATTCCATGTGTTCTATTAACGTTTTTCTTTAAATCAACTAACTTTTTTTATTTAAATCAATAAAAAAAACTTGATAAAATCACTAAAAACTTCATGATGCTACCATCAAGAGAAAACCAGTAATAGTTGCCATAAATAGAGGTGTAAAAATAATTGCTATAAAAACAAAACAAATGTTACTAAATTCTGGTTGGATAGCATTGCCTGCTGAAGACTCCCAGCCTGAGGCTTTTTCTTGACTCAGTCAGGCGATTAGAGGAGGGAATCACCTTCTCACTAAGTGATTCCATGTTGTTTGACACTGCATCTCTGCACCGAAAGTGCTGCATCTAAGGCCACAGGGCCCTAATGCTTCCAAATATGGGTCCTACCCTGCAAAGCAGTCTTATCTCTCCTTGGCTTATCTCTCTCAAGGCCAAATGCCTCTAGGTTGCTCCACTCTTTTTTTTAAAGATACTTAGATTACATAAATGTTACACACAAAAAAATATAAGGATTCCCATACGCCCCACCTCCCACACCTCCCACAACCTCCCACATAAACATCCTTCATTAGTGTGGCACATTAATTGCAATTGATAAACACATCCTGGGGCTTTGCCATTAAGCATGGACCATAGTTCACATTGTAGACCACACTCTCTCCCACACAGTTCTGCATGTTATGTGATGGTATAAAATGGCCTATATCTGTCATTGCAATGTCACTCAGGACAATTCCCAAGTCCCGAAAAAGCCCCTGTATTACAACTGCTTTTCCCTCTCCCTGCCCCCAGAGCCTCCAGTGGCCACTGGCTCCACATCAATGTTGTATTTTCTTCCATTGCTTGAAACACAATACGTCTATAACGGAATACCAGTAAGTCCACTCTAGTCCATAGCTCTTCCCCCCATCCTGAGGAGTCTGGGATGGTGATCCCTGGGCACCTTCCCCTTCCTGCTCACTGAGCTGTGACAGCATCCTTTGCTGATGAGATCCTTGCACTGCGGGGGCCCAGGTGGAAGCAGGATCAAGCAGGGAGCTCTGACCTGCCCAGAGCAGAGTGGAGCTGCGCCCTCCCTCCTTTCATCCACCTCCATCAATGCCAGCTCATATCTCATTATCCAAAGATCCCATTATCATCTCCGACCCAGCCTGTTTATGCAAGTGGATGTGGTGGAAGTACAAAACCACGTAAAGGGGGCAGAGTCCACAGAAGGAGTCAGTGTCAGTCGATAACAAGAATGAAAGGGAGATTTGGGCACAAGGAGGTGCTCACTGGGCATGCAAGCTGGTGGCCCTATAGGCTGAATGCAGTTTGTAGAGAGAGATTTTCATGGGTCTGCATGGCACTTAAATGTTTATTTAATTAGTTGCTCACATTTACAAATCAGGAGATGTCATCCAAAAGTCTGAATTCCTAGTTTTTTGTTTTGTTTTTCCACGTTCTCTCACAGCAACAACATATCATAGCCAAGTACTGGCATGGTACTGGCATAAAGATAAACACATTGATCATTGGAATAGAACTGAGAACCCAGAAATAAACCCTCACCTATACAGTCAACTGGTTTTTTACAAACCTACCAAGTCCACGCTAATGGGATGGACTCTTCAACAAATGGTGTTGAACTGGATACCTATAACCAAAAGAATGAAAGAGGATCCCTATCTCACCCCCTATACAAGAATCAACTCAAAATGGATCAAAGGCCTAAATATAAAAGCCAGGACCATAAAACTACTGGAAGAAAATGTAGGGAAACATCTTCAAGACCTTGTAGTAGGTGGTAGTTTCTTGGACCTTACACCCAAAGCACGTGCAACAAAAGAAAAAAATAGATAAATGGGACCTCCTCAAAATTAAACACTTTTGCACCTCACAGGACTTTGTCAAAAGGATGAAAAGGCAGCCAACTCAATGGGAGAAAATATTTGGAAATCGCATATCTGATAAGGGTTTAATATCCAGGATATATAAGGAGATGTTACAACTCAACAATAAAAAGACAAATGACCCAATTAAAAAAATGCGCAAAAGAATTGAATAGACATTTCTCCAAAAAAGAAATACAAATGGCAAAAAAACACATGAAGAAATGCTCAACATCACTCATGATTAGGGAAATGCAAATCAAAACAACAAGGAGATATCATTTCACACCTATCAGAATGGCCAGTATTAAAAAGACAGAGAACTACAAGTGTTGGAGAGGATGTGGAGAGATAGGAACACTTCTTTCCTGTTGGTGGGAATGCAGAATGGTACAGGCACTGTGGAGGACTGTTTGGCAGTTCCTAAAGAAGTTGAATATAGACTTGCCACTTGACCCGGCAATACCGCTACTGGGTATATATATACCCAGAAGAACTGAGAGCAGTGACACGAACAGACATCTGCACACTAATGTTCATAGCAACATTATTCACAATTGCCAAAAGTTGGAAACAACCCAGGTGTCCATCAACAGACAAATGGATAAACAAACTGTGGTCTATTCACACGATGGAATATTATGCAGCTGTAAGAAGAAATAAAGTCGTAAAGCATATAACAACATGGATGAACCTGGAGGACATTATCTTGAGCAAAGCCAGACACAAAAGGACAAATACTGTATGAATGTGTTAGTATGAACCAAATATATTGTGTAACATATTGCTTGATTAAAAAAATATTTTATATGTATCCAGTACATTTAAATGAGAAATGTATATATTTACTCATCTGTGTTTAATTTTCAGTTTTTAATTGTTTATATTTTCAATTATTAAATATACAAAAAAAAAAAAGCCAAGTACTTGCTATCTCTTTAGATTTCATTCATTTTTTGTTCATTCATTCAAACTTCAAATATTATTACATATTTAACTCTACTGAAAAGGTCTCGTAAACAGCCCGTTAAACTTTAGGCTCCTGTAACCGTTGGCCAATTTGATGTAATTATGAATTCCAAAAATATAATTAAATCATGCTTGTAAACTGATCTGTTAATCTGGGCAAGATTAGGTTATGATTAGGGCTGTTGAGCCCCACCCCTTGGTGGGTGGGGAATCGAATATAAAAGGCAAGGCAAAGAACAGTTGAAGCAGTCTTTTGAGAAGCAGTTTTGATGTTGGAAAGAAGGCCCCAGGAGAAGAGAAGCAAGCCATTTGCCTGATCAGCTACAGCTGACCTTGTGGAGGAAACAGGAGCTAAGCCCGGAGAGAAATGCAGCCCCGGGAAGAGAGGAACCCCAGAAGCCTGAACCCTGGCAAACGCCGGCAGCTGTCTTGCTCTAACACGTGACAATGGACTGTGGTGAGAGAAGAAACTGAACGCTTTATGGCCTGGTAACTGGACTTCTACCCCAAATAAATACCCTTTATAAAGACCAACC
The DNA here is from genome assembly GCA_029593785.1 of Cabassous unicinctus. NCBI lineage: Eukaryota > Metazoa > Chordata > Mammalia > Cingulata > Chlamyphoridae > Cabassous > Cabassous unicinctus. The sequence goes on from JAQZBX010020324.1 coordinate 7,347, forward strand.
CATTTTTGGTATTTCACATTAGCACCCCTTTGGCTGACTAAAACAGCTCCTATTGCCTCGTACATTTCACTGGATAATATTACCTGCCTGGCCCCTTAGGCACCCGAGTTTGTGAGTTTGTGACCTCCTGCTCTTGGTGTTAGTCTGGCAGCGTCCCTCTGGAGGGCTCTGACCCCAGGGAGTTTTCACACTGCCCAGAGAACCTGTCCCCGAGAGCCCAATGGACTCAGGAGCTGCCTCCGGTCTAGCGGCCTATTGGCCAAGGAGTATTGCCAGCGGCCCCTCTTCTGACCTCATCCACTTGGTTCCTGCAGCTGGTGCCTTTGCCAGTATTTCCAATGGGCCCCACATGCCTCCTACCCTGGGGAGCACAGTCCCCAGACCCACCCATTGCTAACCACAGGACCCTCACCTCCAGATGGTCCAGGTAAGCAGCCACGTTGTTCTTCAGCTCAGTTGCACACAGCGACACCCAGTGGAACCTCTCTTCCAAGTCATCAAATTCCTTGTCTTCCGTCTGAAAGTAGTCAAAGTTCATGCATGTGGGGACCGAGAAGATTCACAAGGGGGCAGTGTACACCCAGCACCGGCATCCGTATCTTTCCTGGGGACAACTTTCCCACAGACCCGCCCATCACAGCCACTCTTCCAGCCCCAAAGCTGAGCACACGGGTAAGAGGCAGTATAGCTTGGCGATTCTGCATTCAGACCACGGATTCAGATACACAAGGATAGGAGTTCTGGTTCATTCACTTCCTAGCTGTGTGACACTGAGCAAGCATTTTACACTCTCTAAGCCTCTGTTTGCTCATCTGCAAAATGGGGATAATAAGAACAACCACTTCACTGTGAGGATAAGCGCTCAATCAATCTGAGCTGCTACTAGTAGCTACTGAAGGCTGGTTCCTTGCCCAGACCCAGAGCCTAGCGCTCCTACCTGTATAAAGAGGCCCCAGAGAAAGTGTAGCACAATGCCCAATGGAGAAAGACCTACACTGGTATTCAGAATCAGGTTAGAGTCCCAACTCTGCCTCTTCCTGACTGTGCAATGCTGGAAAGTCACCTCATTCCCTCAGCTTTGGTTTCTTCATCTCCCAAAGGAGTCTAATGGCACCCATCCCTCCAGTGTGCCACCTCCCCCTCCCCTCTCCCCAGCACTGCACAGGGACTTGGTCCTTGGGAGCAGATGGACCATGACTCCAACTCCCGAGCCACACTCACCCTGGACACCAGCCCTGCCTCCTGCTTTAGCAGCTGGCTCAGCCGGGTGGTCTTCTTGGAGAGGGTGTGCGTGTTGAGGCGGGCCAGCCGCTCCCGGAGGCTCAGCTGCTCCACCTTGGTGTACTTGGAGGCTGCACCAAAGGAGAAGGGGGAAAGCTGGGTGACCCAGGCTGGCCCAGGAGAGCAGGCGTCCCCGACAGGATCACATCTGATTGGAAGGGCAAATCATACGAGGAGGCCATAGGGCCAGAGCCCTCAGCCCGAGGTCTGAGTTCTGGCTCAAGGTAGAGCTTTTCGTTAGCTTGATTTTGGCAAGTAGCCACTTCTTGATGCCTCACTTTCCTCATCTGTAAAACAAGGCTAGCCACCTCACAGGATTGCTGATGTACTTTCTAAAGGAGAAGGACCCAAGTGAGAGAAGACTCACCTGAGATCCCTTGGCCAGTTTTAGCCAGGCTAGGTTGGGAACCTCACTTTCCAACTCCTGGCTCAGTGTTCTGTCTACTGATCTGTTACCTCTCAACCTGGATGGAGAAGGAAAGGGGGAGACCCAAAACTGCCAGAAGCAGTGTGGGGTAGTGGTGAAAAGCTTAAAACCGGGCGCTGGGACGCAGAGCAGATGCCGTTAGCTCTCATTTTACCCACTGTGAAATGGGGCAAGAGTACCAACTTCAGAAGACTGTTGTAAAGATTAAACAAGATAATGATTGAAAAGACATTGCGTTATAGACATCAGCTAAATTATCATTATTATATTGTCTTAGTCATGCAAATGAGTTTTTCTATACTTGGGACACTGCTTCATTTTCCAAGCCTTTCTGTTTTAATGACCTGGAGACAGAATTTTCCTCAAGACATACATGGTCTTTGCCTCCCCAGCAGTCACTTCATTTCTCCTCCAAGGCATAGCAGCCCTGTGGTTGGATGGCATTGATCTCACTTAAGCTCAAAGGGTGTCCACTGTCTGGTGTAAGCCAATCTGCATAACCACATCCCCCTGGCCACAGCGACTGGTTTAAAGATGGGCACATACCACAGATCTAAGCCAATCAACACATGGCACTCCCCTAACCATGGAGATTGGTTCAGGGTGAGCATATGACCCAAGTGGGTCCTAGCCAAGTGAAGCTCAGATATAATTTTTTTTTTTATGGTTTGTCTTTTTTTTGTTTTTTTTAATGTAGTAAAATATGCATAACAAAAATTATCATTTTAACCATTTTTAAGTGTACAACTTAGTGGTGTTAAGTACATTCATGGTGTGTAAGCATCACCACCATTTCCAGAATTTTTTCATTATTCCAAACAGAAACACCATATCCATTAAGCACTAACTCCCTTAAATTTCACTTTGATGGCTAAGAGGAGAAAAACCCTGTCTTACCCTGGAGGGTATGCTGTGCAGATGTGAATACTGGGAACAGTAATAGCCAGAGCATTTTACTACTTCAAGAGACGCTAACCTGAAGATGAAACTGACACGCAGGAAAAAGCAGTCAAGAGAATTACAGGGAAATGGAGCCAGCACCCTGATCAAACCCTACCTGAAAGCTACATTACCTCTGGACTTGTAGTTATACTAGCCACTACATTCCCTTTATTAGTGAAGGCAGTTTGAGATAAGTGTTCTGTAACCAGACGCATTCTTACTGACATAGTCCCTAAATTCCCCAAGTCCTTACCCACTTCTTTGCGCCTCTTGTACTCATTGATGTTGGCATTCACGTCCTGGAGGGCAGAAGTAGCCCTCTGAAGGACAGGGTAGGCACTGGCATCAGGGAGTGTGTTCTCCAGGATTTTCTGCAGCAGCAGTGGGTACTTGGTAATCCTCTGCAGAGGTATTACCAGTAAAAAACTGAGGTCTGAGGGTCCAGCTTGCGGCCTGAGGGAGAAGGCTGGCATTAGGTTGGTAAAACATCTGGGGGCCGGGGCTCTACCCCCAGCTCCGCCATTTAACTTGCTGCGTGGCCTCAGGCAAGTCACCCTCCCTCTGTAGGCCTCAGTTTCCTCTTCCATAACTCGAGAGGGCTAGCTACATGTTAGACGGGCCACTGTCTAGTCCAAGTTTGTCCCCCCTCTGGGTCTTGATTCCCACTAGTCCAAATTCAATGGTCAGTTCTCTGTCCTCAGCTTACACAACATCTCAACAGCTCACAACTACCTTTTGTGAAATATTTTCTTCTTTTAGTCTCCGAGATGCCCTCTGTCCTGCCTTTCCTCACACTCCACAGGCCACTCTCTTGGTCTCCTCTGCTGACCTCTCTCCAGTGTTGGAGTGCCCTGGGGCTCCTCTCTTTCCATGTACTCTCGGGAGCCTCATCCAATCCCACAGCTTTAAATATACCCCAAACCCAGATTGCCAGCTCTGACTTCCACCCAGAGTTCCAGACTCACAGACTCAACTGCACACTTGACATCTTTACTTGGATAAATCCCAAACACAACTCTATATGCTAGGTTCCCACATGATATTTCATTTAAGGAGCTGGCTCTGCTGATTTTTGAAAAAGTTTTTTAAAATGTCAGGAGCTTAAGTTTTAGAGATGCATTTAAAGTATTTAGGGAAAAAAAGTAATAATATCTGTAATTTACTTCAAATAGTTCTGCATAAAAATAGATGAAGTAGGGGAGTGGTTGTAGCTCAGTGGTTGAGCACCTGCTTCCCATGTATGAGGTCCCAGGTTTAATCCCTGGTACCTCCTAAAAAAATTAAAAAAAAATAGATGAAGTAAATATAGCAAAATGTTAACACTTGCTAATTTTAGCTGATAGGTATGTGAGAGTTCATGATATTATTCTATTTTTCTGTAAGTCTGATTTTTTTCATACAAAAAAGTAAATTAAAAAAAAGCAAGCACTGGAACTAATGGGGTCGAGGTCCCTTCTAGGTATACCATTTGATGCACTGATGACTATTTCTAGTCCCTTTCTTGAAGATACTCGGACTATGCATCAGAGAAAGGCTCCAACAGTCTTTCCTTTCCTCTAGCAAGTCTTCCGAGAAACCCACAAAGTTTCTGAATGACAAAGTGTCCATGTATGCTTCCTACAAGGAAATTCACCAGTGCTGCCCAGGACCATTCTCTGGCCCCTCTCCCTTAGCCTCTTGCTTGTCTTCCTAAGGAAAACGCTCCAGATCAAATGTCCAGGAGAGATCAGCTATGAGGCTAAGAATAGGAAGGGCAGATGGGAGCCCCCTAGGAGCTACGAGGGATGGAAGGAAGGAGCGAGGAGCATTGGGATGACATGGCAGAATACACCTATGCCGACTGTCTGCGCTCCCCAAGCCTTTCTTGGAGCTTGGCTGACTGTGAGCAGGGAATGTGGAAATAGTACCTAGCTATTAGCAAAACTCGGTCCTCTGGGCTTAGCTTCCATGAACAAGGGACACTTGGCTCATGGGGACAACTGTCATCCCACAGATGAGAGGGCAGGGGGCCCTCAAACAGATGATCGCATCCCTGCTCCACCAGCATTAAGGAGTCATTACAGAATCATGGCAGCCTCTTACATTTACAGCCTTTCTAAGGTAATTTAGAGAAAACTTTGTAGTCAGCCTTGCAAATAGGCAACACAAATCAAAAGGTAATACCCAGAACTGGGTGAGTGTGGGAAACTGGCCACTTAATTTTCTCAGTGGGAGAATCAGTTGGCAAGATCTTTTTAGAGAGCAGTTTGACAATTTTTAAAAGGTACCAACACTTTTGCTCTATTCATCCCACCCTAGAAATTTACCCAAAGAAAACCCAGCTCAAGTGAGCAAGAATAAAGGTAGAAGTTATTCAGCTGATCTATTTATGACTGAAAAATTGGAAACAACCCAAATATCCATTAAAAGGAAAATGGTCATAAACTATAGTCTATGAGCTGCCCTGGAAAGCAACTCTATGCAGACATTTAAAAGAGCATAGAAAAATTATTCATAAGTGAAAAAATAAGTTCTAGAACAGCATTATAGGATATACCCCTGAAAAAAAAAACTGGGGGAGTAGGTGTAGCTCAGTGGTTGAGTGCCTGCTTCCCATGAACAAGGTCCCAAGGTTCAATCCCTGTTGCCTCCTAAAAAAAAAAAATTTTTTTTTTTTGGGAGGAAAATGTTAACTACCAAAGGGAGGGAAGAGGAAACAGGAGAAAAGAGGAGAGGGCAAATGTTTACTTTTTCATTTTTTTCTTCAGTAAGCATGCATCACTTTTATATTTCAAACAAACAAAAAGAGCCAATAAAGAAAAATGATGGTTATTTGCCTTCTCCAAACACTGCTGCCTCACTCAACCCCACCCCACCCCACCCCACACACACCCCAATGCCATCTATCCCAACTGGCTGCGAAAGAACTATTTATGGTTGGTGTGGTGATAGTCGGCCAAGCTCCAGAAAGAATTGTAACTGAGGGTTAAAAATGAACAAATAATTATGATTACAAAATCATCATATATATGTCTTTATATTATATAGCAAACGGTTCTGAAATTACTGAAGCTAGCTAGAGTGGTCTCACCCCTGTTTATGGTTACTCTAGACTTAACCTCACCCTGGTGTATGCCTCCTTTTGTGATGGTAATTTTATATTGACCTTGTTAATAGACTAGACTCACCCTTGTGTATGTTCACTATTGGGATGGTAACCACCTTGCCCTGCTCTGTTTAATATCCATCTGGAAAACCCTGTGATTGGCCTCTGTACTTTCCTACCCTAGAACCTTGATCTCTGATAATGACTGTAACTTTGTGACTCCCCCTGGTTTGGGGTCCATCCCCATCTTGTTTGGCCCCTTAGTGTTTATTAATGAAGGAACCTGTGCTCAGCTCCACCCCAATTATTCAATAGCACCCCAAGATTATGAAATATTAGAATTCTGCAGATCAGGGAGGCAGTTGTGGGGCATCTAAGGCGACTGACCTCCTTTTCTTGCGTAACCAAATACATTTTCTCTCTTTGAAACCTGGTGTCTCAGAAATTGGCTTTAAAGACACATCGGAAGAAAAGAACCTGTTTTTGCTCATTATCAGAATCATGGGCCCATGGTCATCAGCACAGGAAAGCCAGGACTAACATTTCAAATGGGAGATCAAAAGCCAGGCTGACAGGAAGAACCAGAGGTTCTCAGTGGGGATGTGTTGGAAACTTGTAGACTAGGGGATGCTACATTTAGTGGGCAGGGACCAGGGATGCTGCACATCCGGCGAGGGCAGGCCTGCACTGAGGGGAATTGTTTCACGTCCCACATGTCCCTCTGAACATTCAGAGACCAATGAATGCCTCGAAATGGGCTGCAATGTGTAGAACCAAGATGTTTCTTATGGCACTGACTCCATCCAGTCACAGATCATTACACAGGAATTATTTTGACGCTACACTTAATAAATATGGCCCAGGTCATTTGCAAGAATATTTCCTCATTTTCTCTGCCTGTAATGTTATCTCTACTTCTTTCTCTTATCATACACAAGGAAGTCTGATTTGCTGTTTGTAGTATGAGGAAAATCTTGGCTGGTCTTTGACCCCAGTTCCTATGAAGTAACCTCCACTTCTCTGGAATTTCCCATAAAAGGTGTCTTGTTATTCATGGTGGGCCCAGGACCACACCTGAGAGTTCATATGCTAATGGATGGGCCAGCCACATCCCATTAGCCTTCAGGTGGGGGCTGGACATACCAGAAAGACCAACCATGTGATGAAGGGGTGGGGCTCTGAGCCAGTCTACCTTCTTGACTCTGGGAAGGGAGGAGGGCTGCAGTTTGACAACTATGTGGCTGATTCCACCAATCTACGCCTACATAATGAAACCCCATTTAAACTCTGGGCATCCAAAGCTTGGGTGAGCTTCTAGGATTCCTGCCGCAGGATGGTGGGTCTTACTGACTCCACCTGGAGAGGACATGGAAGCTTATGTTTGAGACTCTCCCAGACCTCGCCCTACACATCTCTTTTGGCTGCTTCTTATTTGTGTCCTTTTATAGCAATAAACTATGGTCTTAAGTACAAGCTTTCACAGAGTTCTGTGAGCCATTCTAGAGAATTATCAAACCCAAGGGGGTGATGAGAATCCCCGGAATTGTAGCCAGTTAGTCAAGGAGTACCGGTGGCCTGAGTCCTCGAATTTGTGACTGGTGCCTGAAGGACAATCTTGTAGAGAACTCCCCTTAACCTGTAGAGTCTGGCCTAATTTGAGGAAGTTAGAGTCTGAATTGAATTGAATGAGTCACCGCAGTGTTTGCAGGTGATGTGGAAACAGTTGGAAGCGCTGTTAAAGTTGATAGAAGTTTCTGAAACCTCTTATCACAACTCCGCTCTTTCATTTTTTTCCTGTACTTCCTGCACGGAATGGCTTCTGACTTTTTTTCCCTTAAAACCAAACTAATTCATAATAAGTCGGCGCAAACATCTGACTGCTTCATTATGTCTTTTAGTGTAGCTGTGCTCAAGTATTTGCATACTGAAATGCATATTATTTTATTATAAAGTATTTCCCTCTTATTTCTCATATATTATAGTTAGGTCATGTTGGGTTTTTAAATTATGTATGTAGTAGGTTAAATATATTTCAGGATATATCTCAGAATAAGACATTTATTTAATATTTGTTATTAAAAAGGGGGGCACTGGGACTGATAAAGTTGAGAACCACAGTGTAGTCTCAGAGAAATGTACTGCTTGCCCAGCCAAGATAACTATAATAGCTGGGATTTACTGAGTGTCACTTATGTGCAATGAGTTTGTGCCTCCACAAGGTGCCATAATTCCTTTACACATAAGGAAACTGGGTTCTGAGATGTGAAAGGACTCTCCCGAGATAAGAAAGGGGCAGAGCCATTTCCACTGCCGAGGATCCTGCTCCAGAGACCAAGAGAAAAGCCCTAGCTAGCCTGGCTGGAAAAGAACAGACTGCAAAACACGTAAGCAGCAGTTTCTTGCCAACCAGGGCCCATAGACAGTGTTTCTAAAGTCTAAACTAGAGGCCAACTTTTAAAATTTGGGTGATGTCACATAAAAGTTTCTGGCTTATCTAGAAAAATCCAAGAATCTGACCACAGTAGACCCACATTTCTAGATGGCAACTGAGGGGGCTGGTTTGCCAAAAATAGCTGCAATCATTCCCCTCCCTGTCTCCATAACTCTGAAAGTTACTTTAAAGCTCCTCCAACCAAGAGTCTATTTCTCTACCCTTAAGTGAGGGCTGGTGTTAGGATTTGATTTCCAGTTCTGAGTCAAGCCTCCCTCTCTCTTTACAACACTATGATTACCAAGTGAACAAGCCTGGGCTTACCTACTGGAAGACAAGAGAACATGTGGCCAGAGCTGAGTCAGGTCATGTGTCCCTGACACCTGAGAGAGCCCAACCAAGATCAGCAAACCTGATCAGCAGGTGATCACAAACACAACCAGAAGAATCACTGCACTGAGTCCAGATAAACTCCTAATATGCTGAAGTATGAGCTAAATAAATGCTTGTTTAAGCCCCTATATTTTGGAGGATAGTGTGTTATGCAGCAAAAGTCATTTGCTATAACACGCAGCTGAGGCTGAACTGTGAACACAAGGTCTGTGCCCTCCAGTTTGCCACAGTATCCTCCAGTCCCTATTGTCCAATGCCTGGTACTTCTCTCATTTCTGTTACCTGCCTGGATCCTAAAAATGGATTTAATGACCCTTGCAAAAACCTAAGTTTGTAAGGTCCATGAAGGGATGAATTGAAAAGGGAGAAATGGGTGTAATTTCATTGGAGGTAGAGAGGGCCATTGGGCTAGGATACTGGTACTTGAAAAGGAGACTTCAGGGAAAAGGAAGGGGAGTGAAGGATGAGGGAGAGATAAGAGAAAAGAAGAGGGAGGTGGTGGGAGACAGTCTCATCTTTAGAGACCTAAGTCTACACCATCTTTCTCTTTGGTGTAAAGGGATTGTTTAAGTAAGATAAAAAATAACAACCTCTGCTTATCCTACACTACTGTCACTTCCAAAAAAAAATAACCTTCATCCACCTCCATGCAGTGGGCTTGTCCTGTTTCTCTCAAAACAGAAAAGAAGCAGAACAAGTCACAGGAAAGGAAATACAAATGACTCTTAAATATGTGAAAAAAATGCCCAAGTTCAATCATAATAAGAAAAATGCACAATAAAGCCATATTGAGACACATTGGCAAATAGCCTAAAGTTTAGTAACACAGTGAGGCAGTGGGGAAACAAGCACTCATGCATTGTTGAAGGGAATGTATACTAGTGCAACCTCTACAGAGGAAAATTTTGCAATTTTTATCAAAATTACCAATACATATTTCCTTTGACATAGCAATTCCACTTCTAGAAAATTACCTTACAGATAAATTTGCAACTGCGTGAAATGATGTATGTTCATGAATAACCATTGTAATACTGTATTGAATAACAAAACAATAGAAACAAACCAAATGTTTATCAATGTGAACTAGTTAAATAGACTGTGGAATAGCCATGTGGTGGAATACAATGCAGCTGTTAAAAGGATCATGTAGGAATGTAGGTATTGTAATGGAAAGACCTCCAAGATATATTGTAAGTGAAAAGGAAAAAAAATAAGATACAAACTTTGATTTAAAAGGTGAGAAAAGGGAAGCGGGTGTGGCTCAGTGGATAGAGGCCCCGTTTACCATATGGGAAGCCCGGGTTCGCGTCCTGAGGCCTCCTTGTGAGGGCACGGCCTGAGTGGTGCGGTGGGCTGATGCAGCAACCTCACGGCAGGAAGCGGGTGTGGCGCAATGGATAGAGCACCCGTTTACCATATAAGAGGCCCCGGGTTCGCTTCCCGGCGCCTCCTTGTGAGAGCAGGCCAGCTCGCGCGGCGCCATGGGCTGATACGGCAAGACCTCACAGCAAGGGGGAGATAAGCAGACACAGAGAAGACACACAGCGAATGGACACAGCAGCACAAGCAGCAAGGGGGGGGATAAATAAAATAAAATAAATCTTAAAAAATAAAATAAAATAAAATAAAAGGTGAGAAAATAAGAGTAAATATTTGTGGAGCAGGTGTACCTCAGTGGTTGAGCACCTGCCTCGCATGTACGAGGTTCCAGGTTCGATCCCTGGTACCTCCTAAAAAAAAAAAAAGAGTATAGTTGTATTTGTTTGTGTATACATAGAAGAACACTGAAAAGACATATAAATTCAAAAGTGTTACTTTACCTTTGGGGGCAGGGGTAGTAATTGGGTGAATATAGGGACAGGGTTCAAAAGAAGACTTTTTACAGTATAAATTTTGATGTTTTTAAGTTTTTGAACCATGTGACTATTATTCATTCAAAAATTTAAATTAAAAAAATTGTTTTCTATATCTGCCTCCCTTGAGTTTCCATCCACTGGTACCAGTTCTGGCTGAAAGGCCACCCAGGGCAGCTCTGATTCTCATCCACGCTGCAGGACTTCAGTCATCTGGAGAGAAGACTCCCAGGTGATATACACCTGCTTCTCTCCTCTGTTCCTGCAACATGTGGTTCCCACCACCTACTGCTCTTCGCTGTGGTAGTCATGATTGTGATTCACCAAATGTTTCTGCTTTTCTGCCTTCTGGACACCTGGTATAGTATCCCTGGCCTCTTGGTGTTGGGATAAAGCCATGTGTTTAGTTCTGGCCAATGAATTATGAAAAGCGAGAGAAAGCATTTCTAGACTGGAACATTTAACAACCAAGGTATGATCCTCTAGTGCTCTTTTTCCGTTTGCCACAGTTACTGGCAATATTCCAGAAAGTGGCTGCTGTCAGCTTGGGTTCCAAAGAAAGCATGATGCACAGCAGAAACCTAAGCCTACCCATAATGAGCATGGAGTATAAGAAAGATATAAACTTTAAGCCACTGAGATTTTGGAGCTGTTTGTCTCTGCAGCAGAACCTCGTCTATCCTGATTGATACAGGTACTGATACTGAAACACCGCTGAAGCAGTGTGAGCAGTACCAAATAGCGGTAAGACTTGGGATCTGTGGGGGAGGGGCAAGTGGAGTCATCTTACTCACACCACTGCCTCAATGATGCCCTGGATCTCCCGCTGCAGCTCTGGCTCCTTCCGGTACATCTCCACCAGCAACAAGGCCTGGTCGTAGCTGGCACAATAGACCTTATAGACTTGCTCCAACTCCTCTCGGAATTCCAGGAATAAGTTACCTGGTAGAGAAAAAAACATTGAGGAGTTATCAAGGCTGAAGAGGGCCCCTTTTTCCTCAGAGACAGTAATCTCTGTGGCTAAGCACTTCAGCTCAGGGCTCAGACTGCTGGGCTTATGCTTTCGGAGTCTGAGTTTTTTGCATCTGAGTTTCATAAAGTTGCTGTAACTACAATGACAGCAATAATATTGATAATGCTCACATTTCTACACTGCTTTACAGTTTACAAACACACTCGTGACCGTTAGCCCATTTTATCTTTACAATTCCTGTGTGCAGCAAGTACAACTATGAATCCCCAGTTGTCAAGGACACATTGCAGCAAAGTACAGGTGATGGAGAGAGTGGGCTTTGAAGTCAGAAAGAGCAGGAGCCACAGAGATCTCCAGTGAACCCTTTCCCAGTTGGGTACCTGAGCAAGCTTTTGACCCCTCTGACCCTCCATTTTCTCATTTATAGGATAAAAATAATAATAGTACTCACCTCCACGTATTATTTGTGAGATTAAATGGGAAAAAAAAACAAAAATCAGAGTGAAAATCAATGAAATGTTTTTAAAAACTAAAAAACAATAGGAAAATATCAATGAAAATAAAAGCTGTTTTTTTGAGAAAATCAATAAACCTCTAGCCAGGAAAAAAAGGAAGACACAAATGATCAATGTCAGAAATGAAAAAAGGTGATATCACTACAGATGCTACAGATATTAAAAGGATAACATCAGAATATTATAAATAACTTTATGCCAATAAGTTTGAAAACTTGGATCAGGCACCTGACACAAAATTCATTCATTCACCAAATTTTCACCAAGTGCTCATTTATTGACAATGTGCCAGATGCTCTTCTAAACTCTGAATAAAGCAAAGCCCCTGTCTTATGGGACTTACATTCTAGTGGGAAAGACAGACAATGAATATTTTTAAAATGTATTTATTATGTATATATACAGACATATGTACAGATACATATATGCCAGGTAGTGTTAAGTACCATGATGGAAACGAAGTCAGTTAAAGAGTAAGAGAAAGTGATGAAGGGATCCATTTAGGGAAGGACGGTCTTTATGAGGATGTGAATGTTCACAAGAGACCAGGAGTAGCCACCGTGGGGATGTGTGGAGGAAGAGCAGCCCTCCAGACTTAGGGAAGGGCAAATGCAAATGCCTTGAGACAGGACAGTGCTTGGACGAGGGGAACAGAAAGAAGGTAAATGTGGCAGGGTGAGCAAGGGCATAGAACATAGGAAATAAACTGGAAACTGAAGCCAGCTCATGTAGAGCCTTGAAGTAAGAAAGGTGTAGTGAGGTACGCAGATTTCATCTAATGGAGAGTTTTAAGCAGGGGTTACATGATCTGATTTCTGTCTTAAAAGGATCATTCTGGGACTCACTTCAGCAGCACATACACTAAAACTGGAGCAATATACCAAAGATCCTGCACAGGCATGACATGCAAATGCATGAAGCGTTCCATATTTTAAACCAGAAACTAATGAGATTGGTTACCTGGAGGGGGTGAATGGGAATGGGGTGGAAAGTGTGAAGGGAAGGGGTGAGCTGGGATGAGGCAGGGGCAGTGCTTCTCTGAGATACCTTTCTGGATAGCTCTGACTCTTGGGCCCATACCCCCAAAATAAATACACATTTAAAATCAACAATGAGTAGTGGATATGGCTCATGTGACTGAGCACCCGCCTCCCACATGGCAGGTCCTGGGTTCCATTCTGGTGCCTCCTGAAACAACAAAAACAAACAACAAGCAAAACAAACAAACAAAAAACCAACTCAGGGAAGCAAATGTGGCTCAGTGGTTGAGTGCCGGCTTCCCACATATAAGGTCCCAGGTTCAATCGCAGGCCCCCAGCACCACAAAAAATAAATAAATAAAAAATCAACAATGATTTAGAGGGGGAACCATACAGAGAGTACAAACAATAACAAACGAACCTAACTATCACAGATTGTGACAGTTTGAAACTTTTTGTGGCTCCCAGAAAAGATCATGTTCTTCAAGCTAATCCATTCCTGTGGGTGTGGGGCCCTTTGATTGGATTGCTGCAGTGAGGCGTGACCTGGGGTCGTTCTTGGTCCTCTTGCTGGAGTCCTTCATAAACAAAGGACTGAAAGCAGATACACACAGGGAAAAACTGCAGAGATGGAAAGAAGGAAACCCAGGAGCTTAGAGAGGAACCCAGGAGAAAGGAATCCTCAGACGAAGCTGCCAGAAGCTGAAACGACGAGACCTGGAGGAAAAGCAGATGCCTCCATGTGCCCTGCCATCTGAGAGAGGAGTCCAGGATCGCCAGCAGCCAACCTTCAGCGAGACAGCATCTCTAATGATGCCTTGGACATTTTCACAGCCTCTGACTTATAAACTTTTAACCTAATAAATTCCCATTATAAAAGCCAACCCATTTCTGGTATACTGCTCCCAGCAGCTAAAACACAGATGAACAACATAACCACTGAAGGGGGTAGGGAAGTATAACAAATGTAAGTAACTTAAGAACACAATATTTTGACTGGATAAGGCTAAGGACAAAAAGAATTGTACATGCTGCACTCACACCTGCGCAGTGAGATGTTGGCAGTGCCCGTGGGCCACTGCGCAGCCGACGTCACGCACCTGCTCTATGTGAGGGCAGGTGTGTCTCGGGCCTCACTGCTGTCCCTCTTCCTGGCCATGGAGAAGGGCAGGCACATGGAGTCTGACTGCCCCTACTTGGTCTACGTGCCCGTGGCCGCCTTCCGCCCGGAGCCCAAGAACGGCAGAGGTGCCTTTGCCATGGATGGGGAGGTGACGGCCAGCAAGGCTGTGCAGGGCCAGGTGCAGCCTGACTTTTTGCGGGTGGTCAGTGGCTGCATGGTGCCCCCACCCCGGCTGGAGGCCTCAGCAGCTGCCACTCCTGGAAGAGGCTGACTCTGTGGGTCTGGTGGTGCCTTAGGTCTCCCAGGAAAGGGAGACAGGCCCTTCCCTCCTTCCTGTCCACAGCTTGCGGTGGGGGCAGGGGGATTTGCTCCTCTGGAGGAGGGAGGAGGCCGGGCTTTGGAAGGTCAGACTTTGCCCACCAGAGGCCAGAAGGCAGCCCTGGGCCAAGAGCCTGGCTGCCTGTGGGAGCTCCTCCCTGTTCTGGAGCCCACACCATGTTGGAAATCCAAATAAAGTGATATGCCCAGCCAAAAAAAAAAAAGAATTGTACACAAATATTGTACTCTACTTAGTATATTTGTTTGTCACAGGGGTACAGATTAATAATTCTAAAATTATTTTATGTATTTAGTAAAATTGAACAAATAAATAAATATATTATGGATAATGAGAGCCAGGTTTCAATCTATCAGAAAAAGAAGTTACAAATAAGAAAAGGAGAAGGCGAGGGGAGCAGATGTGGCTCAAGTGGTTGGGCACCCGCCTCCCACATGGGAGGTCCCAGGTTCGTTCCCATGCCTCCTAAAGAAGAGAAGCAGAGACAATGAGCAAAGACAACAAGCAGAGACAACGAGCAGAGACAACAAGCAGAGACAACGAGCAGACAGTCGAGGGAGCCATTGGGGCGGGGGGAGAAGGCAAGAATGAACCCTGCTATGTTGGATTGGAATTGGAGGCATCAGTATGAATTCATGCTTTTAAATATATATATACAGATGGATAGAAATAAAAATAAATATGTGTGTATGCATATGTTAGAATACATACATGTATTTCTTCAGTCGGTCAGCTGAGGGAGCGCAAAAGCAGTGATACCCCAGTAAGCAATGAGCACACCTTATGCCTAGAACGTGGTTCCTAGTTACCCATCTCAAAAAAATAGGAACCAGGACTTCTCGGAGAAATGGCTGATTCCAAGGAAGGGGCAGGGAAAATACAAGATGAGCCTGGAACATCTTGTGGAGCCAGAAAGTACAGATGTGCCCCAAAATTAATGGGGGCATATTGAAAGTCAACTTAAAGGAGCTCCCAGTGACCAAAACTGGTACAATTTAAGCAAGAAAATAGTATTATAGAGTTATTTATATTCTATTACAAGTCACAGAATTAATATTCATGAGCAAAAGTAATAATTAAATAAAGAAATGAACTGGGGAGAAGGGACAGCTCCTCCTTATAGAAGAATTCCAGTTAATACATGTGGAGGGGGGGACGGATGTGGCTCAAATGGTTGGGTGTCTGTCTCCCCTACGGAGGGATCCGGGTTCGATCCCTGGGACCTCCCGGTAAAAAAAAATAAAATAAAATACATGTAGGGGAGCAGATGTAGCTCAGTGGTTGAGCGCCTGCTTCCCAGGTACGAGGACCCTGGTTCAACCCCTGATAGCTCCTAAAAAAAATAAAAAATAAAATAAAATAAAAAGAAATAAAGAAAAGAAAAGAAAAAAAAAAATATATATATATATGTAGAAGGAATAAGAGAAATAGAAAACCACTATTAGAACACCAGTAATAAATGTTAGGGGATGAGTGCCTACTTCCCATTTGCAAGGTCCTGGGTTCGATCCCCAGTACCTCCTTAAAAAACAAACAAACACGCAAACAAAAGAACCAACTCTCATTGGGGAGCAGATGTAGCTCAGTGGTTGAGCGCCTGCTTCCCATGTACAAGGTCCTGAGTTCAATCCCCTGTACCTCCAATCAATCAGTCAATCAATCAATCAAATTTTTTAAAATGTAGGCAAGAATCATTGATGGATACTAAAATTAGCAAGCATAACTTACATAATAAAGTTTCTCTCCACAAGACATTTATTAATTACAAAAGGAAAAATAACTACAGTAGAAAACCTGGCAGATCTCATCTTAGCTATGCAAAGGTCATATTATTGTAATAAGACATATCAATATCAAGTGTGCCCTAATATGATGCACTGGGAAGTACACAGCATTGATTCTGTGTTATTCTTTTTTTTTTTAAAGATTTATTTATTTATTTATTTATCCCCCCCTTGCTGCTTGTGTTGCTGTGTCCATTCGCTGGGTGTCTTCTCTGTGTCTGCTTATCTCCCCCTTGCTGTGAGGTCTTGCTGCATCAGCCCACCGCGCCGCGCTGGCCAGCCTGCCCTCACAAGGAGGCCCTGGGAAGCGAACCCGGGGCCTCCCATATGGTAAACGGGAGCTCTATCGATTGAGCCACACCCGCTTCCCTCTGTGTTATTCTTGCCAAGAGTGCATAACCTCAATTTAGTAATGAGGGAATATCAGAAAAAGCCAAATTGAGGGATATTCTATGAAACAACTGGCCTGGACTTTTCAGAAGTGTTTTGGTTACAAAAGACAAAGAGACTGCGAAACTGTCACAGATGGAAGAAGACTAAGGGGTCAGGACAACAACATGAAATGTGGAATCCTGGATTGGATCCTGTACCAGAAAAAGGACATTAGTAGGAAAACTGGTGAAATTTGCATAGGGTCTATAGGGCAGATAATAGTATTGTATTGATGTTCATTTCCTGGTTGTGATAATTGTACTATGGATATGTAAGATGGTAAAATTAGGGGAAGCTGGGTGAAAGGTGTACAGAAACTTTCTGTATTATTTTTGCAGCTTTTCTGTGAGTCTAAAGTTATTTCCAAATAAAGAGGAGGCTTTTTTAATTTTTGAAGATCAATACTAGATTGAGACTAAATTAGAGGAGGGGAGCAAAAGTAGAAACAAGAACAGCTGTCAGAAGGCTATTATAAATACCCAGGCAAGAAGTTTTGGTGGTCTGGGGGGAGGAAATAGCAGGGGTACAGAGAACTGTGCTCATCACCCCAGGCAGGTGGGATCCATGGACCACAGGAAACCTAGCTGACCCTACTACCTGCAAAAGGGACTGGACCTCTTAGGACACATCAAACAGTGCCCAGACCAGCATGGTCTACACCTCAGCAAAGATCCTGTGATGGTTAAGCTAATGTGTCAACTCAGCTAGGTAATGATGCCCAGTTCTTCAGTCAAGCAAGCACTGAGCTAATTGTAATGCAAGGGCATTTCATGGACTTTAATCATCAGTGAGTTGATTGCATAGATGGCTGGTTACATCTACAATCAATTGAGAAGATTGCCATCAGCAGTGAGTCATCCAATCAGTTGAAGGCCTTAAAAGGAGACAGGATTTCAACATTCAGAAAGAGAATTACCATCTCTACCTCAGATAGCCAGTGTCTACTGGGGAACTCAAAAAGGACCTTCATTGGAGGCCCTGGCTTGCAGCCTGCCCTGAGGAATTTGGACTTGTGCATCCACACAGGGATTTATAAAATCTCATACTATTTACAGCTACTCCTGTCGGTTCTGTTTCCCTAGAGAACCCTGACTGCTACAGACCCCCATGGTGAGATAATCACCCCAGGACCAAACCCCTTCCCCAGCGCCAGTCCAGCCAGACCTCAGAAGGAAGTCTTGATAAGGAGGCCACATTAAGCACTCTACCTCAAGACTGGTACACATGGGTATTGTCCCCACAACAAGGGACAACATGACGAGGAGAGACTGCCCCTAAAACTGCAGCTAGCGAAAATATTCTGGGCCATCAGCCAATAGGCCCTCCCTAGGAGATGGCTTGGGCTTGGCCATGAAACCAAGGGAGGTTCCCACATTCTCAAGATGGGTGTGTCCTCAGGAATTAGACTGGTCCCAAAGAAAGGGGATCATAACAAATGTGGCCAGGAGCAGGGGCGTTTTAGTAACTGAAGGGTGGAGGAAGGCATACTTCCAGAGATCAGTGTTGTCCAGAGAGACAGAAGTACCTGAAGCACCAAAGTAAAGGCTGATTTCTTCCCCTCTCATACACTACAGTCACAAATTAGTAAATAAGTTACGCCTAGCATTAAAAAGACACTCTACCTCTAGCTGAGATTAGTTAGACAGGAGAGGGAAAGGGAGGCAGGATGATAAAGAGCTAGGGCTCTAGTGTCCAAAAGAGCTGGGTTGAGATCCTGACTCTGCCTGGTCAAGCTGTGTGGCCTTGGGAAAGTTATTTAACCTCTCTGAGCTCCAGGTCTATCTTTAATAAAATGGAGACAATAATTATAATTAAAAAGCAACAAATAACAATCACTCTCACAAGGGCTACTCCATGTTAAGCACTCTGGGTCATGACTGGCACAGATGGGTATTGTTACGCTCATTGCAATGAGGCAGAAACTGAGGCTTGGAGAAGTGAAGGAGCTTGGGCGTGGCAGAGCCTTATCTGTCAGTCTCCACAGCCCCTGCTCTAAACCACTAGGCCTGCACTGCCCAAATACAGCAGTCACCAGTCACATGTGGCTATTGAGCACTAGAAACATGGTGAGTGACAATTAAGATGTGCCCCAAGTGCAAAAGACACACTGGATTGCAAAGACTTCATACAAGAAAAAGGTAAAATATTTCATTAGTAATTTTCACATTGATTACATGTTGAAATATTATGTTGGATATATAGAGAGCCATATAAAATCGTTCATTAAAATTAATTTCAAAAAAAATTAATTTCACCTGCCTCCTTAATTTTTTTAAATATGAGAACTCAAAAGCTTTATATTTGTAGCTTGCATTATATTTCTGTTGGACAGCACTGCATAAGACCATGGTGCCTTCTGGTGATAGGAACCTGTCCAGGAACTCTGGGGAATGTACAAGTTGTATTTGGAACTGTTCATAAGGACAGGGGACCTGACTCATTTGGAAGAAAAAAGTCAGTCTTGTCTGAGGGCCAAAAAAATTAAGTACTGTAGCCACCAGATGGAGAAAAGGGCCTTCATTGCATAGCAAAGCCTGGGGGCTGGGACGGTGGGAGGGGAATGAAGAGAGAGCTGGCAGTCAGAGCAGCCTTGCCTGGGCACACAGCTCCAAGAAGAGAGAGCATGTGCTTCGTTGTGCCTCTTCTGGCTAACCACAAGGAGCAGAGAATGAGGAGGTTATTCTCTGAAGACACTGTAAGGGCCAGGGAGTAGGAATGCCAGATTTAGGGGGGGAAATATATAGGTCAATTAAATTTGAATTTCAGATAAACAATGAATACTTTTTTTCCATATAAAATGTCCCATGCAACACTTGGGACATACTTATACTAAAAAAATTATTTGTTGTTAATCTAAAATTTCAAATTTAATTAGGCATCCAGTATTTTATCTGGCAACCCTACCAGGGAAGCAATGAAAGCAGCAAATGCAGATGTCACCAGATGTACTAAGAAGACATAGCGGCATCTTGACTCTTTGTAGGTCAGGCAGGAATGCAGAAAATGACAAGCAAGAATGCTAAACAAGAAGCCATGTGGACCCTTGGACCCATAGCAACAGAAGAAGCTGACCTCAGAGTCCCCTAATCTTAGAAAGCCTCCAGCCTGCAGCTATACCAATTTCCATGCTAATAAGACATAATTATTAACAGAAATAAGGATAAAATGATAAAGGGTGAAAACATCTACATAGGTACTTTTTGTTGTTACTGTGTATGTGTGTGGCGGGGGTGTTTAGGAGGTACCAGGGATTGAACCCGGGACCTCCTACATGCGAAGCACGCACTCAACCACTGAGCTCCACCCACTCCACCACACAAGTACTTTTAAACCCTAATCAAATAGGCACACTGCAATCCTCCAACATGTGGTAATCTTTGTTGTATTGGCATAATCGGTGACTTATACATTCAGCAGTAGCATGTGAGCAAGTTTTATCACCAAGCAATATTTTCAGCTATTAAAAAGGTTGAAAATATATATATAAGAATGGTTTAAACTTGCTGAATGTAAAGAATGAACCTCAACGCCCCCAGCATGGGACATGATGCCCAGGGATGAGCCTCCCTGGCAACGAGGGATTAATATTAAGTGCTAACTGGCAATATGATTGGAAAAAGACCTTGAATAAAAGGGGGAAAAGGTAAAGACAAATGAGTTCATATGGCTAAGAGACTTCAAAAAGAGTCAGGAGGTCAACCCAGAGGTAACGCTTATGCACACCTCAGTAGGATCTCATAGAACACCAAAGTGGATATCACCCCACTCAGAGGGGCTCCTGAGGGCTCTGGAGACACTCAGGTCCCATATAAGGGGGGATAGCTCCAGAGATTGATGCCTTATCAGTGGGCTCTACTTTGGAATCTGTGCTCCTGAGAGTGACAGAGTTGGACTCAAATAAGTCCTCCCTGCACATGGTCCATCAGTCCCTTCTATTCAAACCTATATGTGGTGCTGGAGTTTCTAGGTGTACTTCCAGAGACTGGAGCCTTTGGTCTGCCCATGTGCCAGCTGTGCCTGGAATCTCGGTGGAGCTGCAACTCCTACTCTACAGCTCAATGGACTCACCCAAGTCACCTGGTGAGGAGATGATGATGGACAACGGCCATCCTAGGGAATGGAGAGAGTCTGCAGCTGCTGGCAGGATAATCCCATCCATCTTATCCATGGGATATGGGCCCTCTCTCACTTGGAAGTGGAGTGGTCATCACCATCCCAGACTCCTCAGGATTGGGGGAAGAGCTATAGACTAGAGTGGACTTACTGGTATTCTGTTGTAGACTCATTGTGATTCAAGCAATGGAAGAAAATACAACATTGAGGTGAAGCCAGTGGCCACTGGACGCTTTCGGGGCAGGGAGAGGGAAAAGTAGTTGTAATACAGGGGCTTTTTCGGAACTTGGGAATTATCCAGAGTGACATTACAACGACAGATATAGGCCATTTTACATCAGCATATAACATGCAGAACTGTGTGGGAGAGAGTGTGGTCTACAATGTGAACTATGGTCCATGCTTAGTGGCAAAGCCCCAGGATGTGTGTATCCATTGCAGGTGATGTGTCACACTAATGAAGGATGTTTATGTGGGAGGTTATGGGAGGTGTGGGAGGTAGGAAACATGGGAATCCCTGTAATTTTTGTGTAACATTTATGTAATCTAAGCATCTTTTAAAATATAAAAAAAATTAATTAAAAAAATTTTTTTCAAAAAAAAAGAATGAACCTCAAGTCACAGGAGCTTATTGTTAGTTTAGATACCAGCACTGCATGTGCTGAGCATATTGATTTTATTAAAAGAAAAAGTTCAACTGCAAGAAAAAACCTTATTCTTACACAAAGCAATTTAATTGTGTCTTCATCTATCCTCACATCACTAACTTATTAAAGAAATATATTTTCAAAGGAAAAACAAGTATACTATAACAGGCATTAATCTCACCCTCTACTACACAAAACAATTCAGTGTAGCAGCTCAGAGCACTGGCTCTGGAGTTCAATCGCCTGGATTCAAATTCCCACTTTGCCTCTGCC
Source organism: Cabassous unicinctus (assembly GCA_029593785.1). Classification (NCBI taxonomy): domain Eukaryota; kingdom Metazoa; phylum Chordata; class Mammalia; order Cingulata; family Chlamyphoridae; genus Cabassous; species Cabassous unicinctus. The sequence goes on from JAQZBX010020324.1 coordinate 28,939, forward strand.
TCTAGCTGAGTGGCCTTGAGCAGATCACTTCCTCTCTCTCTGCCTCATTTTGCTCATTTGCTCTCCCTTTCAGGTTGTCTTGAGGATTAGCAGAGTTAATATATATAAATCAGAACAGTGCCTGGCATTTTGTAAACACTCAGAAGTTGGGGTGGGTTTGAGTTTGTGTATTTTTAACCCCGGTCATCATCATTTATGTCTAGGGAAGGGTAAAAGATTCGTAGTGTAAAGGGTGAGGGACATAGGTATACTGACCCCTTCCCACTCTGCCACTTTAGGAAACCTGGTACCCATTCATCCTTACCTCCTGACTCCACCAGAAATTTTGTCAAGTGGCCCCAGGACGGCAAATGGGAAGTGATCAAAGGAGAAAGGTATGAGGTTTTCACCCACGCCTCCCTTCTTTATGCCCCACCCACCCTCTGGGCATCCCAACCATGCCAGAAGCAGGAGATTCCCTTCACCTCCCACATGGGTCATTGTAAAGCCCCCAAACGGTCCTCTGCTTTCCCTCTCAGCAACCCCTCCCAAAGAGAAATCTTTTAAAAACATAAATGAGATCATGTCACTCCTCTGCTTAAAACCATCCAATGGCTTCTCATTACACTTAGAATAAAACCCAAACTCCTTACTATGCTCTTTAGGGCCCTGCAGGGTCTGATCCCTGCCTCTTCTATCTCATCCCCAAATACTCCTCCCTCACTAATTCCCCTGGTGCCACACCAGCCTTTCTTCCTCCCTTCAAACATGCCATCCCTGCCTCAGGGCCTTAGCACAGCTATTCCCTCTACTCCTCCTCCAGATCTTCTTTCTCATGGCTGGCTCCTTCCTGAGATTCAGGTCTCAACTCAGGAGGCCTTCCCTCATACCTAGAAGTTATGACAGCCGTTTTCTTTTCTTCACATTACAAATTACCTAAAATTCTGTTGTTTATCTGTTTATTTTCCATTTTTCTCACTGTCAACAGGACAGAGGCTTGGACTGTCTTGTTGATGCTGTGACTCCAGCACACAGAACAGTGACTGGCACATGGCAGGTGCTCAATAAATACTTTTTTTTTCCTTTTAAAAATTCTGAGCAGTAGTAGGTTTGCTCTTTGTATAGTACAGTTATAGTGTTTTGTGTTTTTTTTTCAATAAATAAATTTTGAATAGATGAATGTGAGAGAGACCCACACTGAAGACTCAGCTGTGCCACTAACCAATTATACAACCATGAGCGTGTCCCTCCCTGTCTCTGGGTCTCAGTCTCTGTCTGTAAAATGATGGGGCTGGACTAGATATTAACTGAGAGCCCTGCCGGCTCTGAAATGCTGTTTCAGGGATTCCAAAAAGAGACTCTCATTATGCTGCATTTCTCTGGAACTCCGGAGACAGTTCAGCAGTGATCACATGCTAAGGGCAATTCCATGGGAATCTAAGGCTTTCGACTCCCTAGGTGTTTTGCTTACCAATTTGGTGCACTTGTTCCTCTTCCCTGGAGTCTGTCTCCTGCAGAGCATGAAGAAATCTGCTGTTCACCTTGATGATAGCATCGATGTTTGAGAACAGGACATCCAGATCTTCCTGAGGCAGCTGGAAGGAACAAAGAAACCACAGGAGGTCACTGGGGGTTGGCAGAGTGACTTTATCTGCAGACTTTGAAGAGTGCAGATACCATGAGGTCCCATCCCTCTTGGGAAGACTGGCCATTCCAATGGAATGTTTGCAAGTGATTTAAATTTTTTTTTTTTACAAATTAAGTATATTCATTACTCTAAAGAAGAGAGGAAGTGATGGATTACTCAGCATGGAAGGAATGCTGAATTGGGGTTTTATCCTAAGTCTGCTGCAAACTAGCAATTTCCTTCTCTCAGTGTCCCCACCTGACAAATGGAGGTAGGAAGTTGGACTCTCCAGCTCTGACACCCTTGACACCTCGCTACCGACTGGGCTAGACGACTGCTGAAAAAGATGCAGGACATCTATAGTCACGGTGGGACAGGAAGCCCCAGATGCTGGTCAAGTAGAAAAGGTGGCCATTGAGCAATATCAAGAGTATGCTTTTATTCTTTTAAAATAAACATCAATATGTATTTGTTTGTTTAGTGCTAGGGAGAAAAACCCTCATTTTTGGAGACGGAAACAAGAGATGACTTGTACCTTGCATGTTATCTACCTTAGGATTTCATTAATTCAAAAAAACATTAATTGAAAATCCATTATTTATGTGTCGGGAACTGGTAAATACTGAACTAAACAGAATCCTTGCCCCGGTGGAGCATACCTGCTAGGGGATATATGAATTTTTATGTACAGAGCCTGTATTATTTCTGAAATCAGAAAAAAAATGTAAAAAAAAATGAATACAAAAAGAGAACTCCATGACAGTGACAACTTCCCCATGTCACCAACCCCCAAGTGAGACAATTAGAATGTGGGTCAGTTTAAGCAATCTGTCCTAAACTTGACAAAAGGCTTTCTTATCCATTATCTCAATTCGCTGTCCCCTCCATCAAGCCTGTCCTGAAGGAAGTGAGGTCTCAGAAGCTGGGACCCAGGTGTGGCCCCGCCCAGGTACCTGCTGGAGGCGGCTCCTGATGTCGGAGGCGCAGAGCTGCAGCATGTGCACGTAGGAGGCCTCGGTGTCCACGAGCTCCCTGATGGCCAGCCGCTGACGGAGCAACAATCTATCCTCAGAGACCTGCCCTTTCCCGGCTGGACTCCCCGTCCCGGAGGATGGCTCATCAGTCCCACTATCGGCCATGACAGCAGGTTCTAGGAAAGCCCAAAACAGCCCAACTTACTTTCAGGGAACTCTATTGAGACATGCTGTTTCTAGTCCAATGACAACTATTCATCAAATGGCCTGAAAATATCTTTAGCTGTATACAGGGTCAAGATGAACTGTTTATCAGCATTTGTGGGCAGTATCTGAAGAGTCTTAAAAGGTAGAAAATGGCTCAGATAATTGCTGACATTTTAAATTCACTTCCCAGGATTCAATGTGTCTGCCTGGCTATCCCCCAGCTCTTAGCCCATATTTCTTTATCTGGTTCATCTGGGTTTCTCTCACTCTCTTTCTCCCAGCGGTTCCCCTCTCTCCACCTCCACTGCCACTACCCCATCTGTGCCATATGACCTATTATCAGGGCTATCTCAACAGCCTCTTAGACCATTGTTCTAAATTTGAAACCCTCTCCCATTCATCCTGGACATGCTTCCAGTTTAAACTTCCTGAAACAAAGCTTGTGATTACATTATTCTCTGCTAAAAGACCCCGATAGCTCTCTGCCCCTCTGTGGTCCAGCTCCAACCTCATTTTCCTCGTCACAGACATTGTACTCAAGCAAAAGAGCTGCGTGCTTTTCTCCATACACAGTGGTCATTTCCTGCCTCTGCTTTTGCACCTGCTGTGTTCCCCTCCCACATCCCTATCCTTCAACATTCAGCTTCTCTGAGGCCCTTCCTGCCCCTCCCAGCCAGATGTGCTTTTCTTCTCTGAAACTCTCCCTTTTATCTCTGAATCAGGGGTTCTTAACTGTTTTTGTTCCACGGACCCCTTTGCCAGTCAGATGAAAACCACGGACCCCTTACTAAGTCCACACTATACTGTGTATTATTTAATAAATGAATCACACTCGTACCACCACGTCCCCACAAGAATAACATTTTTCTGAATTTCAATTCAAGTTCATGGACCCCTTGTTAAGAACCCCTGATCTAAATTTTAAAAGTATGAAGGGCAAGATTGTCTGGTTTCCCCCAATGGTGACAAACTGCAAAACTACAGTGCAGTATCACAACCAGGATACTGACGTTGATACAGTTAAGACAAAACATTTCCATCACCCCAGAGTCCTTAATGTTGCCCTTTTATAATCACACCCTCTGACCCCAGCCTCCAGTCCCTCATTAAGCCTTGGCAACCAAAAATCTGTTTTCCATTTCTACAATTTTGTTATTTCAAGAGTATTATATAAACGGAATCAGACAGTATGTAGCCTTTTGGGATTGACTTTTTATTCGTTCAACATAATTTCCTGCAGATTCATTCAAGCTGTTGCATGTATCGATAGCTTGTTCCTTTTTATTACTGAGTATTTGAGATGTTTTGTTACCAAAAAAATCTGAAGCATATCTGGGGAACACGTTAAAACTAAACAAAGTTGGGTGG
>JAQZBX010020325.1:0-33083 GCA_029593785.1 Cabassous unicinctus
TGGACTAGAGTGGAATTGGTGGTGTTCTGTTGTAGACATACTGTGATTCAAGCAATGGAAGAAATTGTAACAGTGAGGTGGAGCCCGTGGCCACTGGACATTTTTGGGGCAGGGAGAGGAGGGGCAGTTGAAATACTCGGGCTTTTTTGGGACTTTGGGGGCTGTCCTGAGTGGCGAAGCAGCGATGAATGTAGGCCATTTTCCATCAGAATATACCATGCAGAACTGGGTGGGAAAGAGTGTGGTCTGTGATGTGAACTGTAGTCTATGCTCGGTGGCAAGGCCCCAGGATGTGTTTGTCCATTGCGGGTGTAATACCACACGGATGGGGAATGGATGTGTGGGGTGTTTTTGGGGGTGTGGGTGGTGGGGACCATGGGAATCGCTGTAGTTTCTGAGTAATATTTGGGTAATCTAGGCACCTTTATAAAATGTATATATATATATAATAACATTTATGTAAACAAATGCACATATATGCATATGTATTTATATATCATTTTACAAATAAAAAAAAAAAAAAAAGAAAAAAAAAAGAACAGATTCTTAAATGAGGCTTTTAACCATTCTTTATCATTCAAATCATTTGCCTTTTACATGAATATATGAATGTATATATGAGAATCATATATTCATGAGAATCACTGACATGTCAGTATCATAAGCTAAATTTATTTTCCTCAAAGTCCTAGTATTCTTGTTACTTCTCACATTTTCCAGTTTGTCCTGCAAGTTTCTTTTATCATTATTACCAACTCTATGGTTTTTTTAAAAATCCCCAATATTAAGAATTAATAGACCATTTGATTCAAGTTGGTTGCTTAATATTTTCTCCATGATGATGTATGTCTTGGTGTTCAGAACTTGATACAGTATTTTTTTTTAGATTAACTAACCCACTTCATTCTCTCCAAACTGTGGATTGGAAGTTGGATGGAACACTATAAATCCATATGGAAAAATAATTTTGCCAAATTTCAATCCCAAACAGTCTCCATCAAAACTTTATCCTTTTGCTGTTTCAACATGTTTGTGTGACATCTTTCAAGTTCTTCAAAAGTTTATTTATTTTAAAGGCTCAATGCGCTCCCTGGATGCCAAATCACTTTTTTTTTTTTTAACATTTTTGATGATATGAACTAAAATGAATTAAAAACACATGGAATCAATGTTCCCTATAATATATGTATTTTTAAAGTTTAGAGAGAGGGGGTAAGAAGAGGTGTTTGGCAAAATGTTTGGGGTTTACTAAATCCAAATTTTTTGAAAAATTGTTCCAGATGTTTGGTGAACCCCCTGGTGCCCCTAAGTTTCACCCAAATCTGCTATAAATAAAGATTATTTTAAACAGCAATAAACTGAAGTTAAGGCAGTATGTACTAGACACATTAGGACTCAGAATTAACTCTGGACCGAATTAACCCACAGGTAATAGTGGATGTTTACAACACATCATGGAGAAAAATATAGTTTTACGGTATGCCTACATGAAGGAAATGGGAAAAAAAATCAAAACTATTTCACACATGAAAACCTGACGGCATCCTGCCATTTCATTTTGGCATTCAAAAGTTCTCATTAGCATGCCTAGCGGTTCTTAAGATGGGATGACAAATCTACCAGGATGTTTGGAAACTTGTGGGAAAATTTTTGGTTGTCACAATGACTGAGAAGAACTACTCGTTTTTATTACACAGCAACCAAGGATGATAAACATCCTGCAATTCCCATAAAATGAAGAACTATTCACACAAATACCAATGGTGCCCCCACCAGGCTCACCCTCCTTCTCTTACTCCTGAGTTCTAGTCTCATCAACTTTTTTATCCTTCACAAATCACAGCCATCTTGCCTTTGTTTCTTTCGTCTATTGTTCCTTTACTTGGAATTCCTTACTTCTTCTACACAACAAGCAACATCTAATATTTTCTCCCAGAACTTGCTCCAGGCTCTTGTCCACCTCAGATCTTTCCTCTAGGATTGACCTCCTTGGTAAACTGCTCTCGTCTTTGAATTCTTTCTGTAGCCTCACTCACATTATTTCATATTTCCCTGATTACATCTGATACAATGTAATTTGTGTACACAGAGGTAGTGTACAGCTATTTATTGACATGTTCAATAACATCCGAGTCATGTAGACTCAGCCATATCTGAACTTCCTTATTTGGTTTTATTGAGAGAAGTGTGCAGTGTGTGTACATGCACATGCATGTGTATGTATGGTGATGTAGAGAAGACATAAAGATATAGATAGAAATTCATATATTACACATGCTTATATAAACATATAAAATATTGTCTTTTCATTTAAGGATGACACCGTTTGAATCCTTTGGCTGAACGATTGGGCCAGAACTTAGCTCGTTGGTTCTGTTCCTTAGATAATCACTCATCAGTGATCTCTGATTCCCATAGTTTTACTTCTAGCTAGTTGCACTATAGCATTAAAGAATCTTTGGAAACTTAAAGTCCAGCCAGGAAGAGTCAACTTGGAAAAATATAATCTAATACTTCTGGGAGGAAATAATTCCCACAGACGTTTGCTGGAAGATATAAACTATACATCTGGACTATGGTAATGCGTCGAGATAACTAAGGAGAGTTTCATCTTTCAAGTCAGTGGGAACTGTACTACAAAGTATGCTTTAGAATCGCCCTTTACTGGCTCCACGTAGGAAGAGTTAGGGGCTCAGATGAAAAATGAATAGCTTCTCCTTTAACTTAGGCCTGATATTACTTTGTGGTGATGTTTAACACAAGCAGCTGTAGTCTTATGAACGCATGATGTTTGAATGACCTTGTCCCCATTGCAGGAGGATTCCTGCCCTCTGGTCCCCTACCAAAGTGTCCCCTTGCCGTGCAGCAGCTGTCACCAAGAGCAGTCCACTGAGTCCCTGCTCAGCCTCAATTCACCGATAGCCTTACCATGGGCACAGGGACTAAAAGCTCATAAGATGCAAGGTTTAATTTCATAGTATAAAGAGCAAGAAGTGAATCCTCTGCAAAAGGGAGTCTATCATTAACACTACTTACATTCTTTACATGGAATAATTGGCTATGAAACTATCTGGGAATATAACAATCTTTGATAAATAAAAATAACAGCATTGCTTTTTTCTGACTATGAAAGCAAACACATTCCTGGTTTAATATATAAGAAATGCATAAAGATATCAAAATAATGTGAAAATTATCTCTAATTCTATATCTAAAAATGACTACTGTTAATATTTTGATGAACGTTTGTCCAGATTTTATATAAGAGTAGATACACATATGTATATGCATATATGTGTGTTTCAAAATAGGATTATAGCACATAGATACTGTTTTTAATTTAGTTTGTTACTTAATATATTTTGGTTATGTTTAAGGTATAACTATATCCCCATTTTTTTAAAGCTGCTTAGTATTCCACTGCATTACTACATCATGATTTATATAAACATTGTCCTATGGCCTGTCTACAGTGTTTCACTACTACATGCAACACTGTGATTAAATACTTTTACATGAATTTTGAACATTTCTCTGATTACTTATTTCCAAAATTTCTAGGAGTGGAATTACTGAATCTTATTAAAGTAGAAACATAATTTCAATTTAGATTGTCAAGTTCCCTCCCATAAAATATCATAATAGTTTATTTTCCAACCAGCAACAACTTAAGATGAAAAAAGTTCTGTGTTTTAAACAATAAATTTATATTCTTTTGGAATATAACTCCCAATTTGGAAGGGTTGCCTGTGTGAATATTTAAGCTGCTTAAAATTGTGATATTTTTAAAACTGTGCTCTGACACATTCTCTCAAGAAGCTGGAGGAGGTGGAGGTCGAGGTGGGGTAGGAGGGAGTTAATTTTTTTCTTTTTTAAGATTTGAACTAAAGCAGAGCTTCCATTTTTATGGATTTATATAAGCTTGCTTCTGAGCAAGATTTAATTAAAAAGTTCAAAACCTTTGGCTAAAAATATTTTTCTTCACAGTGCCAAGGAAAAAATATAGTTATCATTCTAGGTCATGATTCAATAAACAACTCTCAAAAGAGTATCACGCAACCATGATTTTAGGATAAAAGGAAAATTGCTATAAAGACATCTGACATGCATATGAACTGGCCATTTTAAATGGACTGCTGTTTGTAGACATAGTTGTAGATAGTTAAATGAAGGTAAAATCAGTTTAAATTAAGCAGAATAAAAACTATCAGAATTATGCACTAAACAAATGAGATTATTTTAGCAGTTCTTATTAATGTAGTTTTAACAATATTAACAAAATAATGGGAAATATGAGATTCAATTATTTCACTGCAAAGACAAAAAGGAATCTATTATGATGAAGCATTTTAAAGTATAACTTTTCACAGAGTTAGAGACAAGTAAAAAATACACTTGCTTCCTCATTACACAGGAACAAGAAAGAGCAGGCTGAGGAGTGAGAGGCCTGGGAGAGGACAGAACACGAAAAGCAAGCAGAACTAAACACACAGAACCCCAGATAAAACAACTGAGGGCCTTCTTTGAGGCCCCATAGTAAACGCAGGTCTCAACGAATATTATGCAGCATCAAGAACTAGATCAAAAGGTCACATCCCTTGTATTTTAGTCCTGCATTTGCATTGATAACATACTCATGAATAAAAACAAGCTTAAATTCAGAAATAAAATGAATTTGAAGACATGTAATTAAAAACACCTTAAAAGATAATTGATTCTGAATACACATTTAAAGGTAATGTCTAGATTTTGACAAGATCTAGACAAAGTAGTAGTTGTTCCCTTCCAACACAAAAGTTTAAATAAGGGACAATAATCCATAATCAGATGGAGAAACAAACTAGAGAAGGACAGATGCAATGGAGATAATGAGTGTGAAGACCCATACTTAAGAGTCGATAAAATTCTGAAGCAGGAAATATCATGGAAGCAAGATGCCATAATTTTTAGCATCCATCTGCCTGATGTTATCTAAGTCCCCTCTCAATTAGAAGCAGAGTGGGCATCAGCATCCCCAAATCCTCAATATTCAGGAAGGAACAATTGTCTAAGTAGACATTATTATTCTCTTATAGATTTATTATTCTAGCAATGGAAGAACTTTTATCATTGTTATAATGGCAGTGGCCACTGGAGGTTCTGAGGGGAGGGAGAGGGAAAAACAGGAGTAACCTGGGGACATTTTTGGACATTGGAATTGTTCTGATGACATTGCAATGATAGATACAGGTCATTATACATTTTGTCACAACCTATAAAATTATGTGGGGCAGAGTGTAAACTATAATGTAAACTATAGTTCATGGTTAGCAGCAATGCTTCAATATGTGTTCAAATGGGTAGCACACTAATGAAAGATAGTGTTAATGTGGGAAAGTGGGGCATGGGGTGGGGCATTTGGGAATCTCATATTTTTTATGTAACATTTTTGTAATCTAAAGCTTCTTTAAAAATAAAAAATTAAAAGAAAAAAAAAAGGTCACATCCCCAGTCAATCTTCCCTTTGAATGAGAGAGACCAGCAGGGAACCACCTCTCGGGGGGCGGGCAGCATTCTGGGGGGCACTCTGGAAAGTACTGACTGGGCTGGGAAGAGTCACATTCTTAGGGACCCTAAGAAACACTGTTTCCTCTGCTTAATGTTTACAATCATGAGGAATTTGTTTGGAAAAAGGAAAGGAGAAAGTAGCCCTGTTGTTGTAAAAGAAGGTACTGAGCAAATCGCTTTGTGAACTCTGAACTGTGAAAACAGCCCCAGAAATGATATTCCATTTGCATTCCACATAGCATAAAATATAACATAATAACATAACACAACACAACATAATATAACATAACATAACATAACATAACATAACATAGTATAGCATAGTATAGCATAACAGCATAGCATAGCTTCTCATGGCATAGAACTAAAATTACTGTTTGCCAAAAAAATCAACAGAGACGAAATCATCAGCCCTTACACAAACTTAGCAGCAGAGTCTCTGGCAATTCCCTTTCCCTCTCTGGATCTTAATTTTCTCATCTATAAACTGAGGGAGTTGGATGTCAAAAGAATCTTCCCATTCCATAATCGTTTAATTCTATAATTCCTAGAATTATTCAAGTAAAGTAAAATTAGAAACTTTTTTCCTTCCCAGAATTACTTTAAGGCCTATGAAAGGAAACATGTTTTCCATATAGCTCCTGGAACTAGAACCAGTCCAACACCATTCCCCGCCCCTCAGGCTCAGCCACCCGCAGCTGCCAGAGTTGCAGAAAGTGGCCAAGTTCCAAGGGTCTCTTTTCCTTCTAGCACAGGAGTGAAAATATTCAAGAGCCTCTCGAAAGCCTAGTTAATGTAGCAGTCACTTCCCAGGGTCTCACACTGCTTCCTCACTGCAGCTAATGTTAGCAACAGAAAAGTATCCAGGATGTCTACCCCAATTCTCATCCTGGGCTTCACCTGCTCTAATGGGGAACTATTGCCCTTGGATACAAGTGCCCGGTGGCAGTTGGTGTGCTGATGTGCTGTTTACCATTTACACATCTTTAAAGTAGCTTTTAAAAAATTACGTAAGCCTAACCCAGAAAGAAATGCTCAAGGCTAACATTTCCTTTAAGAGTTTTTCTTAGCAGTTGAATTATAAACATGCCACCCAGTCTGTAATCATGTACTTAGTGACTTGTGACACTTTATCTTTACAATCTTTGTGAAGACTATCAAAGAGATCCATTTCCCTGAAATTTGAAAGTGAATTGACTTGGAAATGGTTCAGTCACTGTGTAGCTGAAGGCAATCAAAAAGCAGGACACTGAAGTGTTTGAAAAACACATTTTACTGGTTTGGAAAGAAGTTAGATAAACACTGTCCCAAAAGGGATTTTTAATCTATCCAGGAAAATGAAGGGGAAGCCTAGATTAGATCCAGAAAGTGTTCTGACTGACTTTCTCATTATTTCTACAGAGTTGGCTCTTAACACATAAAATAGTTTCTCAGCAAGGTTAGGAAGCAGGTGACATTTTAATATACCTCTACTCTATCCTGCTTTTCCTGGGTTCCTTTCCCTTTCTCCACCAGACTTCACTGTGACATAACTGATGTCCTTCCCTCAATTGTATAAAACATATATAATTAAGGATTTGATCAGCTCATCCAGTTAGGTACAAATGACTGATGAGCCTTCAGGTATTTCTCTGCCTTATAGGGTATTTGTCTCTCCATAGGGAACAAAATCAAGGATCAAGTGTTGAAGGACAAATAGAAGAATGCTAGATTTCAACCAGTCTACCCCAGAAAAGATTTGAGGATAATTGAACACTCTCAAGAGTCTACAAAAAATAATCATAAAAAATTACCCACCTATCCTATATATAAAGCTGTTCTTATTTATGGCCTAAGTGATGTGTTCTTTTTACCACACTAGGAAAACAGGTAGCAGTGACAGAACTAACTATAACTGAGAGTTAAAAATTAACAAATGATTATGATCAATCAATCATTAAATAGATGTTTTTTGTACTTTCTAGTATATTGTAGAAGAGCCAAAAATTAATACCTAAAATTACTGAAACTCACTAAACCAGTCCCAGCCTTTGTTAATACTTATTTGGTGATGGTTTTTCTAACCAGTCCCAGTCCTTGTTTATACTTATTACTGTGATGGTAACCACTCCACCTTCCTTTAGTTGAAACCATAAAAACCCTAAACTCCTTAGACTCAGGGAGACAGATTTTTAGGCCAATAGACCATCTGATCTCCTGCTTCATGCTTAGCAATCAACTCTCTCTCTTTGAAACCCCAGTGTCTCAGGAATTGCTCATTTGAGCATATAAGGCAGAGAACCCCCTGCTTTTTCTCAGTAACAGAACCTTAAAACCTAAAAGTAATCATATTTGCTAGTAATGTTCAAAAACTCTTGATCATCATAGATCTTAAAACAAAAATGTTAAGCAAAAAAGTGAAATTTGAGTTTACCTGCTATAGCTACCATCCAGGGCCACTAAGAGATCAACTGAGTTTAGTAAATGCCTTTAAACCTCCAAAGTAATGAAATATTATGAAGAATGTGATGCTAATTAAATTTACATTAGTCATCTATTCAACTAGTATGGGAAATTATTTTCTCAGAAATTTTAATTAACCATAATGACCAAAAAGTTATTTTAGTACAAGAATTTTCAGAATGACTCTTTCAAGTAAACAATTACCAAACACCTCCCTATTAAGCTGCTATGAAATCTGGTCTCCATAGAGTAGCAAACAAACAATATAAATGAATCCAACTGCCAGGTCACATGACAAAGTTTATTTTCCAAGGAAAATATTTAATTAAATTGAGCAGTCTTAAGGCATTGATTTGGTTTTTGTTATTTATAGTTTTCCTTGGGTCATTGTTTTCATAATTATTCTTAAATTCCTATAAAATTATGTGGGGCAAATTGTAAATTATAATGTAAACTATAGTCCATGGTTAGTAGCAATGCTTCAATATGTATTCATCAATTGTAGCAAATGTACCACACTAATGAAAGATGTTGTTAATGTGGGAAAGTGTGGGAGGGAAAGGGGGAGGGGTATATGGGAAGCCCCTATATTTTCAATGTAACATTTATGTAATCTAAAGCTTCTTTAAAAATAAAAAAATAAAAATAAATTCTTTAGGGAACTGTTAATGATTTTTTGTGGAGGAAAATAAAGGAATATCTACTTCAAAAAGAAGCACAAGGTATCAAATGCCGTAATTTCCATTCAGATCCTTATGTTTATTTTCATAATCCTTTATACCAGCATATGATCTCTTTACATTCAACACACCTAAATTTATTCTTGTGAAGCAATGCTTTTATTACTTACAATCTGTAAAATAAAGTGGCTTTTAAAAGGCATTTCACATTGATTCTCCTTTTTTAAAGAGTTGGAAACAATTTTTTATAAATTGGTAGTGTATTTCATTGACTCACATCATCACATCAGAGATGCTGCTCTCCAATGGGGCAGCATGAGGGAGAAAGAACCTTAGACCCAAGATACCTAAAATCTGCATTTCAGTTCAATATTGGAAATATTATGATTTGGGAAAAGAATGGCTTTGTGTAAATAAAATGAAGCAATATTTAGGGTTTTAAAAAAATCTTCCCAGTTTCCAGCACTCCTCTTTTTTTTTTTTTTTTTTTTTTTTTTTACTTTCTGGACTCCTTCCATACAGCTTTACTACAGATGGTGAGGCCATAAGGAAAATGCAATGCTTTGGTTCTGTGTTTGCCAGAGAGACGTACCCAAGTTAAACTTCTGTCTCTTCTGCAGCATTACCCAAAATGGGCTTGCCTTGACCTTAGAGTTATACATGGAATAAAACCAGAAAATAAAATCCATGTAATATAGTGAAATAGAAAGAAAAGGAATAGAGAGGATGATGGAACCAGCATAGCTGGTAGAAATGATGATCATCTAAGCAATACAACTACCAGAAGATTACTAAAACAACATGGTGACTTTGGCAGAAGCTATTTCAAGGGTATATTTGAAATCATTTAATATATAAATCACATCCCAGATTTAATGTTAACCACTAAAAAAGTTAAATAACACATGAAGAAATTCACTTACACATTAAATACACTTACCTATTAAATGAATTTGATCTATACTGGACATGATTATTCTAATTATTTTTGGTTTCCAAAAGCAACTCTAAATCAGCATAAATTCTTCATAAATTAGTTCATTCATTAAAACTAAAGACAGGTTAGGCAGTGTAGCAGATATGGTACACGAACATGTGGTTCCTCCTGCTTCTAGGATTGTACTTTTTGTCTCTGTAAAGTTTAGCATGGCCATGTGACTAGCTCTTGAAAATGAATTAACAGAAGTAACTCTCCAGCAACTCCCTGCTGTTAAGATGAGCCCACTATCAGCCTGGATTCCTGAGTGACTAAAATAAGCCTGCGCCCAACCTGCCCTGGACCTGTGGCTTGAGCAAGGAATAAATCATTCATTGTTGTTTTAAGCTACTGAGATTTAAGTGCTGTTTTTCACTGCAGCATAACTTGACCTTTACTGACTAGTACAGGAAGATAAAATTCCATAAGAAAATTTTCTGTGGCACCTATCACTCTGTCTGCCCCTTCTGTGAAATTCCTCCCTCAGAAGGATGTTGTAAAAATAAAATGCTGAGTCCATTGCCTGACTAACCTAGCATGCTGTTAACAGCATTAGTCCTGTTTCAAAGTGTCAGATAGGATTTGGACTTGGGACTTTTGGTTTATAATTTACAAATAATTATGTGAATCTTTATGATTATATTCATAATTATCAAGCCCTGTCTATGATTACCACTAGCGATATGCTCTTTAAATACAGACTGTAAGCAAAATTGACTATTTTTATAATAATGAAAAATTCATTTTTAGTTTAATAAAATAATCTAACATACATAGTTACAGAAGTGGCAATAAAACAAATTTCTTCATGAGTGAATTCATTTACCAGAGTAAAAATATGGTCCCATTTAACAAGGGGGGAAAAGACATAATAAAATAAAAAAAAAAACTTATTTTCAAATACACTGAAAGACTACTTGGATGCAATGTAGTTCTTACAAAACAGAATTGTGATGACATAGCCAAATGAGTCTAAAACATGTGACTTAAATTTTCCTTAAAAAATTACATATGGTTTTTTAAAAAAATAAGTAAGGGAAAAATTCTGGGTACATTGAGCTTGGACTTTATTAAATATCAACTATTTTTAAATAATTTGTGACATTTCCACATTTAAGGTCATGTGCTTATTAAATAACATTTCCTTAGTGTTTACAGACACATTGAAATTATTCCACTTTTGTCTCAGTCTCAATACTTCCCACTTGGTTTGAAATTTTATGCCTTAAGCTTTACACAATATAAGTTTACATTTTTTGAATTCACAGATTTTTTTCCAATTTGGTTCTACTGTTATGAAAGGAAATTTAAAACTGAACTATTTCCTCCATTTCAGTAGCTAAGAGTGAGAAAACTCATCATAGTAGAAAGTTAAGCTAAACTAAAACTAAATAACAACAAACAAAGAATTCTTTGGCTTGCAAAGAGTTTTGATTGGATGAAAGAACCTAACTTCATAGTCTAGAATGACAGCTGCTTTTATTGCATATCTTAGAGTTAAAGATTTACAATATGCCCACCCCACTCTCCAAATTCAGCAGTCTTACCATATTTGGCAAGTTTCCAAAAATGAACAGTTTTAGCTACATTATAATGATATTCCAAAGCCTGGCCAACTAGTACCATACTCAAACTGATCACCTTGGGAAGTATTGGGTAGGACCACGTGGAGCGGAATTATTTTAAAATAGACTTTTGAAGTTACCTTAATCCATACAAGGTTAAGTTCAAGTTATAATTCAGAGTCTCTAACTGGTTCTAAAAGGATAAGCTCATTTATAATAAATCATGTCATAAATATATGGAATAGGCTAATATATTGTATAAAAAGCTTTGATGACTATTGCTATTTCTTGGCTCAGGAATGAATATTAATTTCCCAATAGGGAACATAACAGGATATTGAGTAAGCTCTTTCTTGTTTTCCTGGAACTAAAGCCAAGGCCCATAGCTAAGTACAATAAGTGCTTGGGTATCCCATCTTCTAGGTTCTGCGAGTCTGGGACCTCCCTATGGGGCTAACTGAGAGGGACAAATTCAGATATTGGCTTTACAATGAGCCTTTACTTCCCATGCACACCCACCAGGAAATCTAAGAAGACAACAGAGAGGTGAAGGAGTTCAGCTTGGCAGAGAGTGGGAGAAAGGAGAAGCCTGTGTATTTGGAGACCATTCCTGGTGTTCTATAACTTAGAAGAGCCAAGTTCTTCCTTTGTCCAAAGCCAAGGGAAAAATTTCAAACAGGAATGCAAGAGCCCACCAGAAGAGAGGCTAGCATTTTTTTGCCTCAGTCGAATACTTGGCAGCAGTCTTTCAGAACAAGGAAAAGACAAATAGGAAGAGAAAAAAAAAATGGTAGAGCACTGTCAGGTAGAGAGAGGGCATCACAAGTCTCTGTTCCATAAAGATGTGTTTGCAGAGTCCCTAGGTGTCCACAAGTGTGAATGCTGACCCGGGTGAATAGATGAGATTGAAGGCTACAGCACTGTAAGGACCACTCTGGTGTAGGGGGCCAAGAGGGAAGAATATGGGAATAATCCAGAAGATGTGGACAAAGCTCATCAGGAATCACCGATGCCTAGAGGTGTTGCTCTGAGTTGCACATTGGAGCCACACCCATCCAAGCCATGCCTTTGAGACACCAGGGAGACAGCACCTAACTACTGGGAGGCCTCAACCTCATCAAGCCTAGATCCGTTTTACTTTCTCCCCTCTCCCTCCTCAGCACTTAAAGAAGAAGATCTTTTAAGCAGATAATCAAAGTTTGATCCTGAGTCATAAACACAGAATGAGATTATTCTAATAATTAAAAATGGCTGAGAAGTTACATCATCTTTTTAAGATATCTTAAGAGAGCTGCTAGCTAGTGAAAAACATCTGTTTAAATGAAGGAGGAGTCTGTTCTTGGAAAAAAGTAGAAACTGTTTCCTATTTATTCCCAAATGAATAGGCTTCCCAAGAAAGTTTGATACTGGATTTGTCTTCAATTATTGTGATCAACATACTCTAATCCAGGGACAGCCAAATTTTAGGATGCATCAAAATGAAGTGGAATATTATGCAGTTATAAGAAGAAATGAAGTCGTAAAGCATATGACAACATGGATAAACATGGAGGACATTATGTTGAGCAAAGCAAGCCAGACACAAAAGGACAAACACTGTATGACTGAGTTACTACGAACCAAATATATTGTGTAACATATTGTATGATTCATAAAATTTTTATATGTACCCAGTACATTTAATTGAGAAATATATGTTTTTATTCAACTGTATTTTCTTTTTATTTTTTAATTATTGTTTATATTTTCAAGTATTAAATGTACAAAACAAAATGACCTGGGGCTTTTGTTTAAAATGCAGATTCCCAAGCTCCACCTCCGCTCCAGCCCCAAAGATCCAATCCAGTGGTTCTGCAGCAAGACCCCAGAATCTGCACTTTCAACAACTTATGTAGCTGGTCCAGGGGAGCCACACTTAAAGAAATAGTGAATGTAATGTTTACACTGCTGTAACAAATCACCACAAACATGAAACAACACAAAATTATTATCTTGCATTTCTGTAAGTCAGAAGTTCAACATAAGTCTCACTAAGCTAAATATTAAGGCAGGGCTGCAATTCTTTCTGAAGGTTCTTGGGGACAATCCATTTCCTGGCCTTTCCTAGCTTCTCGAGGCTGCTGGCATTCCTTAACTTGTGGTGCCTTTCCTCCCTCTTAAAAGCCAGCATCTCTCTGATCACAACCAGGAAAGCTGTCACTTTAAGAATCCATGTAATTAGATCAGGCCAACCTATATTATCTAGGATAATCTCTCCCATTTGAAGGACCTTAACTTAATCACATCTGTAAAGTTTCTTTTGCTGTGCAAGGTAACATATTCATGGATTCTGGGGGGTGAAGAATGTGGACATCTCTGGGTAAGGGCATCACTGAGCCTCCTCTTCAGGCCTAATCATATTTGCATATAATTTAAAAAGGACTTTCAAAGAATGTTAATAACCCTTGACCAATTTTCTATGTGCAGCATCAGGAAAACAGCTCTGCTTTTCCACCTAGGAATGGCATTGTGTCACATCAGTATGATATTAAAATACATTTTATTGATTACAACATTTTCCAGCCTTCAAGCTGGGTCTGGGCTGGTTAGGTAAATGGAGTTGAAGACAGTTTCCATTAATGAAGATGCTGGTTTTGATAGAACAGTTGAGTACAGCACTGAGGAGGTGTTAACACCAGGAAAGTGCTGAATATCAAAGGCTATAGTGGCCACCACTGGTTGGCCAGGAGATCAGCATTAAGGGTCAAATGTCCAGGAGGACAAGGGAAGCTGGACCAGAAAAGCACCCAGCCCAGCAGTTCTAGGGAGAGTTACATCAAAAATGCTATGGAACACAGGCAACCATTTTGAGGCTTCCAGACAATCCCCCTTAGTCTTAAAGGGTCACTACCCACAGTCATGCACTTATTTTAATGGGCTCTTTATTCTATTTAGCAAGTATGGACTGCAGGCCAAAGAGTTTTTCACTCATTCAATAAGAATTTATCAAATACCCACTATTTATTGAATATTCTCCATATTAAGTCAATAGAGTAACTACCTGTGGGCTCTTAGGTGAGATTGCCCTAATTCAACTGGCCTCCATCACTTACTAAGGCAAGTTACCTAATTTCTCTGTGCCTGGTATCCCCATCTGCAGCAGTTTGGTATTATTTATGAATACCAAAAATAGATATTGGATTATGTTTATAATTTGGTCTGTTCCTTTGGGTACATTAGATTGTATTGGGTTAGAGGTTTCACTCTTACTTGATTAAATCATGATTAAGGCTTTGATTGGGCCACATCAGTAGGATGTTGAGTCCCCACCCCCAAGGAGAAAACGTCAAGGCAGAGGAGTTAGTTGGAGTTTTTTTAATGCTGGAGCCCTGGGAAGTAAATACACAGAGAAGCGGATATGTGAGGAAAGAGAGAAGTCTCCATTAGACATGGCAGAGGTGCCAGGAAGAGAGAACTTTATAAGAAGGAAAAAATAATTAGTCAACTACAGACCAACTGTTATTAGGACCAATAAGAGAACAGCTGAGGAGTTCCCATATAAATTCCATTTCCTTTTTTTCTGGCCAAGATTTCAGTTTCAAAGATCTGTAACAATTGCATGCATGTGTGAGTGTTTGTGTATGAATGTGTTGGAGGAAGCAACAGCTGTGGAGAAAAGGATGCTTTGCTTTCTGAAGTTTGGTGAACCACTTGTTGAGAAATATGCTGAACTGAATTCATAATATCTATAGTTTTTCTTCTGCAGACATATAAATATATTTGTGAAAACAGGAAAGAAATTCAATAGACATCAAATAAGTCAAGGCTTCACTTTATTGTATTACTCAGTTAATAAAATGTATCACATATGTAATAAGGTGTCAAAATGGGACTTTTCCTGTTTCTCAATTTCTGTGGAAGACCCAAAGCTGAAAACAAAGGATGTTAAAGGCATACACAGTCTAGAAAAATGGACCAAATCACCCATGCAGAACTTGCAAATGTTTGATTATACCCTCACTCCACCTCACCCCCAAAAATAGGTCCTTAGTTTAACATTCACATCAAGGATATATATAAAGAGTCTTAAATATTGAAGGGTTTGGTAGTAATGACTTTTTAAAAATGGATAGTTGCCAATGTGCTGTGACACTTCCCCTCTTCCCCTTATTTCCGCCTTTCCCTAAGCCAAGTGAGGAAGGAATTTAGGGAATTTAGGGAACCATGCAGAGAAGTTGACCTGTGAAGCATTCGGAAATTAAGGGGGTGGGGGGGTGGAGAATGGCATGTGACAAACTCTAGGGAAGTCTAGTGCCTGGAGTGAATTGGTTCCTTGAATTGGATGTTGCCCAAGAGGGCGAGTTGGAAGAGTAAGATGACCCCAAAGAGGAGTACACGAAGGATAGAACACCAGAAGTCAGAGGGCAGGGGTTGAAATGTAAGCAGTCAGGAAAAGGAGGCACTCCATCTCAGGGAGCTGCTGGCTAGAGACCCCATCAGCCAAAGCAAGACAGGAAGTCAACATTCAGACATCTGATATGCAATGGAGTTCCAAAATCAGATGACAATTTCCCCATTCAAATATGACCGTTCACCCCTTTACCCTTCCTCCTCCTTCAGCTCAGTATTAGATGAGTCACAGAGCACACAGCAAACTGGCAAGAGAGGGACTGGATGGGAAAATGGTAAAGAAGATTCTAGGGAGACTTCTTTTTTTAATTTTTTCTTTTAAAGAAGCCTTAGTTTACATAAATTTTATATCAAAAATATAGGGGATTCCCAAATACCCCACCTACTTCCCCTTTTCCCACATTAACAACATCCTTTATTAGTGTGGCAAATTTGTTAAAATTGATGAACACATATTGAAGCATTGCTACTAACCAAGGATTATAGTTTAAATTATAGTTTACACTTTACCTGAAACAACGAGGAAACATTGGACATTGGACAGCACTGGACTGTAATCCCTGAGACAGGGGAAATAAAGGAGGTGGGCACTATGACTGCCCAGCTTTCTGACTGGAGAGAGTTCCCAGGCTGAAGGTTGATCCCAAAAGACTCACAAAGTTGAGGAAACAGAGATGCAAGTCCTGGAGGCTAAGAACGCTGGAGTTCAAGAACAAAGCACTGGAGAGGAGAGGACCGTACTGAGAGATCTACCCAAGGGGAACCACACAGAGATGTGCAGAGGAGCCCTTCAAGCCCTCAGATGAGCACTGACCAGCACACATGTGTGAGAAAACTATCCAAAGATGGGAGAAGCACCACCCAAGAGGAACAGAGGGAACAATCCTCAGGACCCACACAGGGTCTGGAATAGTTCATTTCCAGCCAGAGTGAAAAACGTTGTGCAGCATTAGCCTCAGAAAATGGGGCAAGATTAGCCCTCCACCAAGGGCTGCTCTGGTTCTGCCTAACAAAGTTTAAACAGCCAAGCTTCAGAGGGATCGAAGTGTCTCTAAGTAACTTAACTCTCCCAAGCCCAAATTTGCAGATATCAAGTTGCCCCAGATTTTCCTGGGCAAATTATTTTATTGCCCTTCAAAGTAGCTCAGCCCTGTGAATAAGGTCACAGAGTCACTTAGAGCATATAAGCTTTTTTTTCCCCCTTCATTTGATTTATTTTCAAAATCGGCAGAGAATTACATTGCAGTTATATTATCCCTCATAGAACTGCGTTCTTCTCCAGGTTTTAAAACGTAAGAACAATTTGGCCTCTATAATTAAGTAAAAGATTTTCTTCTTTAACTTATAAGAAAAGGAAGCAGCAGAGTTCACACATGGCTAACGCTAATGAGTTCATTCAGGTTCTTCTTTCCCTCCTCTTTCTTTTAGCTTCCTGCAAGGCCACAGTAATACAGGAGACTTTTTATAACATAAGTGAATGCTGGAAAATAATAGAGACACTCATTTCTTCTAACTTTTATTTATCTATTATTTGCAAGAATAGGTCAAAGATTTGAACACCCTTCATCCAGATTCACCAATTATTTACATTTGCTTCATTTGCTTTACTATTTCAGCTCCATTTAAAAGTAAGTTTCAGACATTACTGTGTCCCTTTACTTCTAAATAATTCCATGAGTATTTAATAAGAACAAGGACACTCTCTTACATAACCATAACCTCAAATCACGAAATTTTATATTAATACAATATTATATTCAAATTTCATCAATTGTTCCAAAATGACCTTGATAGCAACTTTTCCAGTCTGGGATACAATCCAGGACCACACTTGTATCTATTTGTCTTGTCTCCTTAGTCTCTTTAAGTCTGAAACAATTCTCTATCCCCTCTTTCTCTTTCTTGACCTTGACATATTTGAAGAGTGCAGGCCAATTAAATGTTAGAATGCCTCTCAATTTGAGTCTGTCTGATGTTTTCTGAAGTTTAGATTCTGGTGACGCATTTGTGGCAGGAATATCACAGAAGTGATGTTGGTCCTTCTCAGATAATCACTCAGGCATGCATGATGTCAGTCTGGCTCATTACTGGTGATGTTAACTTTCATCAATTAGTTAAGGTGATGTCCATGAGATTTCTCCACTCTAGAGTTGCTATTTTCCCCTTTGTAATTAATAAATAAATCCACCATATTTTATTCTATAATTTGTATGTTTCCATTGTTTACATTTAGACCCCTGACTCGTTTGTAATTTATTCTTGGGCATGGTATGACATATGGATCTAAAAAAATTAACTCTTTCCAAATGGCTATCCGTTTGTCCCAGGATCATTTATTTAAAAGTTCATTTTTGTCCCAGTAATTTGAGATGCCACCTTTGTCATATGCTCAATTTTCATACGTACTTGGTTCTATTTCTGTACTTTCTATTCCATTCACAGGTCTGTCTCTCCCTGTGCCAGTACCATACTGTTTTCATTACAGAGGTTTTATAGCATGTTTTTATATCTTGTGGAGGTACTTTCTCCTCATTAGCTTTGCTTTTTCAGCATTCTTTCATGTATACTTTTCAATATGAACTTTAGTGTAAACTTGTAGCCTGAAAGCATGTTAACGTTTTTATTGAACTTGTGTTAAATTTATTAATTAAGTTGGAAAAACTGACATCATTATGATGTTGAGCAATCCAATACAAGAACAACGGATGTCTTTCCATTTGCTCCAGTCTATTTCTGTGCTTTTATAAAGTATTTTAAAATTTTCTTCATGAAGGTTTTATACATTTCTTGTTAAGCTTATTCCTTAACATTTTGCTATTTTGTTGCCAATGTAAATGAAGTTTATCTCTACATCATATCCTCTAACTGACTATTGTTGCATACATGAAGACTATTGACATTTGGATGTTAATTTTATATCCTGTTACCTTGCTGAATTATTTTATTGTTTGTGTTACTTTTACCATTGATTCTCTAGAGTTTTCCAGGAGTGCTATGATATCATCTACAAATAGAAACAGGTTTACTTCTTCTTTACCCTATATTATACCTCTAATTGAGTTCTCTTTTCTAACTGCATTTGCTAAAATTTTGTGTATAATAATTAATAGTAAAAATAATGGGCATCACTGCCTTGTTCCTATTCACATGAAAATGACTCTAGCATTAAGCAAGTTGTTGGCTTTAGAACTCTATGAACATTTTATCATGTTAAGGAAGTATCCCTAGAATTATTCTTCTCTTGAACATTTTTGTTTGAAATATATATTGAATTTTGCCAAAGGCTTTTTTAGCATCTATGGAGATATGTCATGATTGTTCTCCTTAAATCTATTAACAGAGACTCTTTTAACATATTAAGATACACAGCTATGCTAGTCAGAGATTAACCTTCTCAGTAAGCGATATATGACTTACATACTCCACTCTCAGGCCAGAGCACTTTGATGCCTCTTACTTCCACCACCTCAGAATCCTAAACTCCCCAGTTGACCTCTCAGTCAGCCAGTGAGAATTAGTAAATGACTGACTAATGACGTCAGAGGCCAAAAGATTGGGCGGAGGGTGAGAGAGAAAGCAAAAATAGTTAAAAGGACCAACCAACACTGGGGAAAGGAATAGAGGATACAAGGGAAAGGACCCAGGGGGTACACTCTTTGCCGGCTGAAGACGAGAATCCCTTTGGGAACCCACAGAGCTCAAGAATAAGTTTCTGTACCTATAAATGGGGCACAGGAATGAGTTAAATCATCTATAACAAGGGTCAGCAAACTTCTTCTGTGAAGGGCCAGATAGTAAATATTTTAGGCTTTGCAGATCACATACCATATCTGTCATATCTTCTTCTTTCTTGTAAGTCTTTAAAAACGAAACAACCATTCTTTGCTCAAAGGTCTAAACTACAGCTTGCTGGCTGTAGTTTGCCAACCCCTGATCTAGAAGCACCATCCTAAATCACAAAGACCTATAGACTTGAACCTGAGGTAAAGAACTACTTTTGCCTCTTTGGATCCCACATCAGTGAACATGTTTGTCTGAGAGAAGACTAGACACTATTTCCCTACTTGACCACAACTAGACATCTGACTTTCTCCAGGTAAATAGATGGAAAGGTGAGGAGGCCCTTCCAGAGCATTTGCCCCTGACTTATGAGACTGTTTATTAACACTCACCATCATCTGTCTCCTTTCTAAGATAAAGGACAGAGCCTCTGGGCTATACTACAGAGGCACTTTTTGAAGATAAGTTAATATTAATGATGGATGAAAAAAAAAAAGGATCTGTTACCACGAGGTGGAATGGACGATTTCATAACTATGTATCTGCCACTATCATGTAATAATGGCGAAAGCTCTAGCAGCATCTTGGACAGTGGGGATGAGGGCCACACTAGAGATAGGAGAGCCAGGGAGCTGCAATGAGCCTGGGACTCAGAATTCAGAACAAGGTGGAGCTATGACAGTAGCTATGGTCAGTTTGCTGCTTCTGGACTTGTTTTACTTGAGTTAAAGACCATGCTGTTTTATAATCTCTGACCCACTCAGCTGAAACTATCCTTAGTCAACATAGATCTCAGAGGCTAGGATAACCAGTCAAAGAATAAGGCTAAATGGCTTCATGCTGACAAAAATTCTGTGGGAGTATAAGCACATTTGCTAACAGCATTCCTTAATAATAATAACTTACCTTGTTTTAAAATTTTAACAAGTTTTTCCAAAGAGTTTTCACATGTGTTATTGAATGTGATAGAAAAAGCACCGAGCTAGGAAATCAAGACACCTGGGTTTTAATCTAGCTCAGTCTCTTAGTGGCTATGTGAACTTCAGCAGTTCTCTGTTGTTGTTGTTTTTCTATAATTAAGGCAGGTATACTAACAAGTTTTGAATGCTTCTTCAAGCTTTGATATGAATGATTGTGATGATCTCATTTGATCATCACAAGAGACTTGGAGGCAGTAGGTTGAGTATTCAGGTTAAAATACAGAACACCCAAACAGAAATGAGTGTTTTCAGACAGTATTCTCAAAGAGAGGTTGCTTATCTGTGTTTTGCTCAATCAGAACACATGTGTTTTTACTATGATGTTCAAATAGGTTCACAGAGTCCAGGACTTTATGAAAATAGGAAAAAATAAGGAGTTAAGTGGAACTGACCCAAAATGTGAATTATGCACATTCTAGTATAGATTAGTTTATTCCTGACTATAAGCAACAGTTTCAAAAAGTATATAGCAGATTCTAATAACCACTTCCAAACCACCCCTCACTGATGAAGTGGAATGAGTTTCTCGCCAGTGTGGGAAAGAGCAATTTCTGTTCTGATCCAGTTGGATTCTCTTTCAGACTCTATTGAGCTGCTCCTATAATTTTGTTTGTTCTCATCCCATGTGGCCTTTACTGGGCTGATGTTTTTTTCGCTGCCTTGATTACTATTTGCACAAAGTCTTTAGTATGCATCTGCAAATTCTTAACCTTCACTTTCAATGCCAAGTCTTTATCAAACAATTGTTTTCTCAAGTGCAGTCTAAATCATGCTGGATGTTGATTTTCTTTGTTAACTAAGAGTTGAGTCTCTGTAAGTATCTCTGCCTCCCCTCTCTCTTTCTACCATTACTCTTTCCCTTCACTGTGACAATTATCACAGTGAATCATCTTTGTCACAATCAGAGGCCTCTATTAGTTTCAGTGATGGGTAGAATTATATATTCCACTTCTTTTGGGTGTAAGCAATCAGTTACAGATAATGGTATAAACTAAAAACTGCATTCCCTTCACTGCCCACCATTACAACACTTTCTGTAAAATCATTAAGAAACATTCCCCTGGAAAAGATATATTACTGTTTAACTGCTTCGTGATAAATGTCATATGGACCCTACCAGTACTGAACAACCAGGAGTCACTTAGCATTATCTGTATCCTAAGTCAACTCCTCACCTTTTGTTTCTTCCCCTAGCTAAATATCCAGATGAATCTTGTTTTCTTATTTTTCCCGGTAGCAAAAGCCTAATTGGGTCAGAAGAAAGGGGAAAATCCAAGCCACTTGGGCCTTGTTGCTACTCTTTAATCTCCTATTTCTTTAACCTTATAATATTAAAGAGTCAGTATTAATAATATTACAAGTATATTTCCCCCTATGGAACTCAAAATTGAGCCATAATGGCCAAGATTTTTTTTCTCCTGAAACAACTTAGTAATTCATTCTAAGACTCATTACAAAATAAGAAAAAGATTGATCATTTCATATATTAAAAAAAAAACTGATGTAATCATTTAAAATATGTTCTGCATATAAAATTAAAAAAAAAAAAACAGATGTTGACTCTGATCTTTCAGGATAAATAAATGTCAGGAATATTCCTTTATAGTACTTGATAGCTATGAGAATTTCTAAAGTACAGAATGTACTGTACTGCTATTATTGCAACATGTATGCCAAATTATTACTGCTTGCTAGATAAACTTAAATTTATTTATAGTCAATGAGTTCCAACAATGTATTTTGTATCATCCTGCAATTTTCTAGATATTATGTAGATTGTAGAATTAGATCTTGTCTCTCCGTTAGCATGAAATCCAGCTTCCTTTTCATTTCTGCAAGTATAATTCTCAATGAGAGTAAAATAGAATTAAATTAGATCATTGTGTATATTGTATATATCTTAGTTTCTTACCTAGCTTACTAAACTTGACATCTGACAGAAGAGAGTTTTACCTAAAGGCTAGAAAAAAAAATCAAAGGAGTAAAATTATTCTTTTGTTCGTGCTATAGAACTCCCCTATCCATAAGGTAGCCAATTTATAATTAACATGTGATGTACAATGCAATTGTATCAGCTGCATATAAAATGAGTGGGGAGCCACTGAAAAAAATTTTGCATGCAGCATACCCAGTTGCCTAAACATTTAAAATATTTATTGCCTTAAACTACCTGAAAGAAGAATAAAATCATTATACTCCAATTTAGTTAGTTGCAAAATTAATTAAGAATATAAATCATAGATACCATACCTGAGTTCTTATTGTTCAAGAAATTTTCCAGTGAAGATGAATTTTTAACTGAAACAGTATATCAAAACCATAGAAATAGAACTGTTGATACTTATTACTAAACTTGACTAAATTTCTGCCGGTCTAGAGACAAGCTTGGTTGCAATGCACGGGACAGCTTAGAAAGCACAAGGATTAAGAATTAACCTTTGAGTACACAGGTAGACTTCATTTACCTGAAGGCTTCAAGGATTTTCATGGCAGCCAACCATGTAGCTGTTAACCATTTGAAAGACAGTTGGATGGATATTCACAAGATTAAACAGTCTGAATTTTAATTGCTCTAAACCCATCTGGAGTCTGCTTCAATTATATGTAATGACTCATGATACAAGATTAAATTGCCTCATTTTAATAAATTTCTGTAAAACTATAAAAAAAAGAAATATTCCTAAAATGAATACAATCCTAAAATTAGATTTAGTTTAATACTTTCTGATGATTCTAATGGCAATTTGAGTGTGCTGACGATAACCACAGCAACAACAAAACCTAAAACCACATTAACTCCTATAATGGAATTAAACTATAAACCAGTTAACAAATATACATGGGAAACCTCTATCTGGAAATCAAACAACAAATTTCTAAAGAAACTACAGATCAAAGAAGAATTGAATGAAAATGAAAACACAACATATCAAAAATTGTGAGATACTGCTAAAGCAATATAGTTAAAAGAGATAAAAGATCTCAAATCAATATCTAAGCTTCCACCTTAAGAAACTAAAGAAAAAAGAAGAGTAAATTTAACACATAACAACTATAAGAAAGGAAATGATAAAGAGTGGAAATCAATGAAATTAAGAACAGAAAAACAATAGAGAAAATCAATGAAACCAAAAGCTGGTTTGATGAAAATATCAATAAAATTTATAAACCTCTAGCTATATTGACAAAAATAAAAAGATAAAAAGACACAGAAAACAAATATCAAGAATGAAAAGGGGCATACCACTATAGACCCATAGACATTAAAAGGGTAACAAAGAATATCACAAAAATCTCTATACCCATAAATTTAACAACTTAGATGAAAAGGACAAATTCCCTGAAAGACATAAACTGCTAAAGTTCACTCAAGAAGGCCTGAATAGTCCTATAGCTATTAAAGAATTTGACTTCATACTTAGATATCTCCCAAAAAAGAAATTTCCAGGTAAATCCTTTCATTGGTGAATCCCATCATTTAAGGAAGAAATATAACCAATTATTCAAAAAGTTCTTCCAGAATATAGACGAGGAAGGAAAACTTCTCAACTCACTTTATGAGACTAGCATTACTCTGATCAAACGTCCAAAAAAGAAATTATAAGAAAATAAAGCTATAGACAACTATCTCTCAAGAACATAGACACAAAGATTCCCAACAAAATACTAGCAAATCAAAGCCAGTTATATATATAATTTAAAACTTCAAGATCATCTTAAGAAGCAAGGCTAATTCAGCATTCAAAAAAAGCTGTCAATATAATTCACCTGTCAATAGACTAAGGAAGAAAAGCCTTATGATTATTTCACTAGTTGCAGAAAAAGCATCTACAAAATCCAATATCTTTTCATTAAAAGAAAAAACTCTCAGCAAAGTAGGAACAGAAGGAAACTTCCTTAACTTCATAAAGGAGTATCTACAAAAACAACCTAAATATACCATCAAACTTAATAATGAAAAACATTTTTCCCTTCAGATCATGAATTAAGCAAGAACATCTGCTCTTCCCACTTATATTCAACACTGTACTGGAGATACTAGCCATTGCAAATAATGCATGAAAAATAAACAAAAGGCATATAAATTGGGAAGGAAAAAATACAACCATCTCTATTCACAGACCACCACATGATAGTCACTAAAAAAAAATACCAAAAAATACCAAAGTAGTTAAAACTACTGAAACTAGTAAGCACATTTAATCTGCAGGAAACAAGCTCAATATATAAAAATCAATTGTATTTCTGAATACTAGCAAAGAACAATTGAACACTGAACTATGTAAAATGTATCACCAAAATGTAGCACCAAAAAAAAGGAAAATATTTAGGTATAAATCAAACAAAATATGTGCAAGATCTGAATGCCGAAAACTACACAAAACTCATAAATTAAAAATCTAAATGAATGGGGCAATATATTAAGTTCATGTTATGAAACACACAATATTTTGAAGATGTTAATTCTCCCCCAAACTAATCTACAGATTCAATGCAATTCCAATCAAAATCGTTTTGGGAACCCACAGAGCAGGAGGCTTCAGGGCATCGATCTGGAGGGAACTGGACAAAGATAAATCACTCAAGGTAAAACCGTGAGTTTCTAGCCCCATGGAAACTGCAGACAGCTAAGCCCCACCCTCAAGGCAAAAAGCCTCTGAGAACCCCAACTCCCACCAGCACCCCAGCGAGAAGGAGTGTTCTCCGAGAGTGGGAGGGCTCTGGCGAAGGGTGGAGAGGAGTTTCCTTTCTGTGGGTTTGGTTGCCTGGACCCCCTTTGAGCTTTGGGGAGCATACCAGCAAGAACATGGTGGCACCAGGCAGAGGAGAGAGGCGAATATGCTGAGGAAGCCTGATTTACCTAACCACCCAAGGATGGAGAAACTGGGCCTGGGAGGGGGTGGAGTCAGGCAATTGACTAGTCCTGTGCTGAGAACTATCAAAATTTCAACTCCCCTAAGGGAGGCACACAGTAGGAAGCACTTAATAAACTTCCAAGAGCCTATTTATGGTCCCTTGGGAGGAGGGGGTGGTCTGGAAGAGGGTTAAGAGTCATTTTCTGTGGTGAGTACAGTCACCAGGGTCCCATTTGAATTCAGAAGGGAAATCAACCTGACCAGGAGAGGTGAGGGGGGATCCGCTCACACAGGCTATTGTGTCCTGCCCTGGGAGAGAAAGCAATAAGAATAGAAAGGAACAGACAGGCTCCTAAGCAGTAGGAATCTACCCAACTGCAAAAAGTCAAACCTGCCTGAGGAAAAGTGACTGGACAGCTTTCTGAAGAGCTAACAGACCCAAAAAGAAAGTTTAGCTCAGTGGAGGAGTTTCCACCTTGAATATACAAGGTCCCTTGTTGAATTCCTGGTTCCTCTTAGTGATCCACCAGGATATCAAACATCCAACTGATACTTTAGGACAGGGAAAGCATAGACATTATTTTTGTATTATCTTCTCTTGGGTCTCTTATTTTTCCTAAAAAAAAAAGTTACTTTTTAAAAAAATTTAACTTTGTTTACTCGCTAAAACCTGCTTCAAAACATGCAGAAGGCAGGTGGCTGGATAATTGATGAACACCAGCAGCCTGAGAAGCTCCTCAAGGCCCTAAGAGGGAAGGCTGTTTTTCCTTAGTTTGTGTTTGACTGCTTGCTTGTTTGTTTTCTTTCCTCTTTCTTTCCCCCTCTTTTTTTTTCTTTTCTTTTCTTTTTTTTTAATTAGGTACTGCTGGCTTGTTTCTTGTTTGCTGTGTTTCCTCTTCCTTGATTTCCCCTTTTTTGTGTATACCAATTATGTCTACCAGCACTATCTCTTTTCCTCCCTTCATCTTTCTATCTTCTGCTTTCTGTTGTTCTTACATTCCACCTCACTTTGTTTAGTCCTCAAATTTCCTGGTTTTTATTTCTATCTCATCTATCCTGTTGTTGTTTTTTTTCTTTTATTAACTTTTTTTCTTTTTATATTTTCTTTTATTATTCCCTTTCTCCTCATCATTCTGGCCTTTTAATCCATTCAATATATTTTTCTTTATTCAGTTTCCCATTTTGTTGTTGGTACTCCACTTTTTTATTCCTATTATTCTACACTGCTTACATGAGTTAAATATTCATTTTCCATTGTCTTATATGGATCCTCTTCTAACTTTTACTACTATTATTGCTATTGTCCTTTTTCTTTTCTTACCTCTTTCACTTTCTCTGGCCCTAATCTTTTTCCTTCAAGGGAACACAGACAACAGCAAGGAAATAGAAAAAGAGTAACAAAGTGTTAAAATGAAAACTTAACACATGCACAAAAACAGCAGCTAAATAAAACCCTAGAGTAGAGAGAGAAGCTAATCAACTGTATAAAGCCATCAAGATAAAAAGATGACCAGACAACAACAAAAAATTACAAACCATACTAAGAAACAGGAAACCATGGCCCAGTCCATTGAACAAACTAAAAACCAGGAAGAGATGCAGAATATCAAACAACTAACCAAAGCTTTCCAAACAAATATCATGGACAAACTTAATGGAGTTAAGGAAGAAATTAAGGATATTAAGAAGACATTGGGAGAACATACTGAAGAAATTGTATACATACATAAAAAGATAATGGATATGATGGTGATGAATGGCACAATCCAAGAAATCAAAAGTACACTGGAAGCACATAAGAGCGGTGAACAGGCAGAGGAAAGAATTAGCGATGTGGAAGACAGTACAACTGAAATTAAACATGTAGTAGAAGAGACAGAAAAAAAAATAGAAAAAATCCAGCAGGGACTTAGGGATTTGAATGACAACAAAAATGCACAAACATATGCATTATAGGCATCCCAGAGAGAGAAGAGAGGGAAAGGGGACAGAAGGTGTGTTGGAATAAATAATGGCTGAAAATTTCCCAACTCTTTTGAAGGACATGGACGTAAATGTCTGGGAAGCACAACGCACCCCAAACAGTATAAATCCTACAGGCCAACCTCAAGACATATACTTGTCAAATTGTCTAGTGCTCAAGACAAAGAGATAATACTGAAAGCAGCAAGAGAAAAGAGATCCATCAAATACAGGGGAAGCTCAATAATATTAAGTGTTGTTTTCTCATCTGAAACCTTGGAGACAAGAAGGCAGTGGTATGAAATAGTAAAGGTGCTAAAAGAAAAAAAATTTCAGGCAAGAATTCTGTATCCAGCAAAGCTGGCATTCAGAAATAAGGGAGAGTTCAAAATATTCACAGATGAAGAGATATTAAAAGAGTTTGTCAATAAGAAACCTGCCCTTCAAGAAATACTAAAGGGATTGCTGCAGGTTATAAAGAAAAAACAGGAGAGAGAGAGAGTTGGAGGAGAGTGGAAGAATAACTAAAAAGACAAAGAGAGAAATAAAAACAACATATGACATACATAAACCCAAAGAAAATATGGCTAATGTAAGTAATTCCCTGAGAGTAATAACACTGAATGTTAATGGATTAAACTCACCTGTCAAGAGAAACAGATTGGCAGAATGGATAAGGAAATATGACCTGTCTATATGTTGTCTACAAGAAACCCACCTTAGACCAGGGACTCAAGGAGGCTGAAAGTGAATGGCTGGAAAACAATCTTAAAAGCAAACAATAAGCAAAAATTGCCAAGAGCAGCTATACTAATATCAGACA
The DNA here is from genome assembly GCA_029593785.1 of Cabassous unicinctus. Classification (NCBI taxonomy): domain Eukaryota; kingdom Metazoa; phylum Chordata; class Mammalia; order Cingulata; family Chlamyphoridae; genus Cabassous; species Cabassous unicinctus. The sequence goes on from JAQZBX010020325.1 coordinate 28,001, forward strand.
AAATAGACTTTAAATGCAAAACTATTGTAAGAGACAAACATGGACACTATAGATTAGATTAGTAAAAGGGGTAATCTTTCAAGGAGAAAGAAAAATCATAAACATTTATGCACCTAACTGGAGTGCCACAAAATACATGAGACCAACACTGGAAATACTAAGTGAAGAAATAGTGTCCTCTACAATTATAGTGGGTGACTTTAATACATCATTACCACCATTAGATAGAACATCTCAAGAGAAAATCAATAAAGAAACAAAGACTTTGAATTAAAATTAGAGTTTCTGGACCTAATAGATATATACAGAACACTACTCTCAAATACAGTGGAATATACATTCTTCTTGAGTGGACATGGATCATACTCAAGATAGACCACATCCTAGGCCACAGAAAAATGCTCAATGAATTAAAAAAGATAGAAATTGAACAAAAAAATTTCTCTGATCACAATAAAATGAAGATGGAAATCAGTAAGGGCCAGAGAACCAGGTTAGGCACAAATATATGGAAGTTAAACAGCACATTGTTAGACAAACAGTGGGTCGAAGAGGAAATCTCAAAGAAATCAGTAACTATCTTGAAACAAATGAAAATGACAACACAACATATCAAAACCTATGGGATGCAGCAAAATCTGTACTGAGAGGGAAATTCGTAGCCATAAATGCATATATCAAAAAAGAATAAAGAGCATAAATCGATGACCTAAATGCACACCTGGAGAAATTAGAAAAAGAAAATCAAGCTAGTCCCAAAGGAAGTAGAAAGAAGGAAATAACAAAGATTAGATCAGAACTAAGTAAAATAGAAAATAAGAAAGCACTAAAAAAATAAAAATAAACAAAACCAAAAGCTAGTTCTTCAAGAAGATCAATAAAATTGACAAACTCTTAGATAAACTAACAAAGAAAAAAAAGAGAGAAGATGCAAATACACAAAATAAGAAATGCAGGAGATATTACCACTAACCCCACAGAAATAAAGAGTATCATAAGAGGATACTTTTAAAAATCATATGCCAACAAGAAGGATAATTTAGAAGAAATGGACAAATTCCTAGAAACTCACAAGCAGTCTACATTGATGAAAGAAGAAATTGATGAACTCAACAGACCAATCACAAGTAAAGAGACAGAATCAGTCATCAAAAACCTCCCAAATAAGAAAAGTCCAGGACCAGTTGGCTTCACAGGTGAATTCTACCAAACATTCCAGAAAGAACTAACACCAATCCTGTTTGAACTCTTCCAAGAAATGGAAGTAGAAGGAACATTGCCTAACTCATTCTATGATGCCAACATCACCCTAATACAAAAGCCACACAAAGACACCACAAGAAAGGAAAACTACAGACCAATCTCTATGAATCTAGATGCTAAAATCTTCAAGAAAATACTTGCTAATCATATTCAACAACACATCAAACAAATTATACACCATGACCAAGTGGGTTTCATCCCAGGTATGCAAGGATGATTCAACATGAGAAAATCAATCAATGTAATATACCACATAAAGACATCGAAAGAAAAAAATCACATGATCATCTTTATAGACACAGAAAAAGCATTAGACAAAATGCAGCACCCTTTCCTAATAAAAACACTGCAAAAGATAGGAATAGAAGGAAACTTTCTGAACATGATAAAGGATATATATGAAAAACCCACAGCTAACATCATATTCAAAGGTGAAATCCTAAAAGCGTTCCCTCTAAGACTTGGAACAAGACAAGGGTGCCCACTATTGCCGCTCTTATTTAACATTCTGTTAGAAGTACTTGCACACAAGCACTGAGGCAAGAAAAAGATAAAAGTCATCCAAATTGGAAACGAAGAATAAAAAATTTCACTATTTGCAGGTGACATGATCCTATACATAGAAAGCCCTCAGAAATCTACAACAAAGCTTCTAGAACTTATAAATGAGTTCAGTAAAGTTACAGGTTAAAAGATCAATGCACAAAAATCAGTAGCATTTCTGTACAACAATAATGAGTAATCTGAAGAGGAAATCAAGAAAAAGTATCATTTCCAATAGTAAATGTATTGAAAAGAATCAAATACCTAGGAATAAATTTAAGTAAAGGTATAAATGACTTCTACACAGAAAACTACACAACACTGTTAAAGGGAATCAAAGAAAACTTAAATAAATGGAAGAATATTCCTTGTCCATGGATAGGAAGACTAAACATCATTAAGATGTCTATCCTACCTAAACTAAACTACAGCTTTAATGCAATCCCAATAAAAATCAACAAGCATTTTTTGTTGAATTGGAAAAACTAACTATGAAATTTATTTGGAAGGCCAAGAGACCCTGAATAGCCAAAGACATATTGAAAAAGAAAAATTAAATTAGAAGAATCACACTACCTGATGTTAAAACATACTACAAAGTTACAGTGGTTAAAACTGCATGGTATTAGCACAAGGATAGACATACCGACCAATGGAACTGAATTGAGAGTTCTGATCTAGATCCTCACATATACAGTCATCTGATATTCAAAAATGCGATCAAGCCCACTCAACTGGGAGAGAGTGGTGCTTGGAGAAAGGATATCCATATCCAAAAGAATGAGAGAGGAACACCATCTCACACTTCATATAAAAATCAACTCAAGATGGTACAAAGATCTAAATATAAGAGCCAAGACCATAAAGACTTTGGAAAATACTGTAGGGAAACATCTACAGGATCTTGCAATAGGAAATGGTTTCATGAACTTAAAACCCAAAGCACGAGCAGTGAAAAAAAAAAAAATAGACAAATGGAACCTCCTCAAAATTAAAAAGTTTTGCACGTCAAAGGAGGTTATCAAGAAAAAAAAAGGCAGTCTACCCAATGGGAGGTAATATTTGGCAACCATCTGATAGGAGCATAATATCCAGCATATATAAAGAAATCCTACACCTTGAAAATACAAAGACAAACAACCCATTTAAAAAATGGGGAAGTGACTTGAAAAGACACTTCTCAAAGGAAGTGATACAAATGGCTAAAAAGCAAATGAAAAGATGCTCATCATCACTACCTATTAGGGAAATGCAAATCAAAACTATAATGAGATACTACCTTATACCCATTAGACTGGCGGCTATTAAAAAAACAGAGGACTGCAAGTGTTGGAGAGGATATGGAGGAATGGGAACCCTCATCCACTGCTGCTGAAAATATAGAATGGTCCAGCCATTGTGGAGGATAGTTTGGCAGTTCCTCAAAAAACTAACTGTAGAACTGCCATATGATCCAGCAATTCCACTGCTGGGTATATACCCAGAAGATTTGAAAGCAAGGACACAAACAGATATATGCACACCAATGTTTACAGCAGCATTATTCACTCTTGCTAAAAGTTGAAATCAACCCAAATGCCCATCAACAGATAAATGGATAAACAAATACGGTACCTACATACAATGGAATATTACTCAGCTGAAAGAAGAAATACAATGCTAACACATGGAATATCATGGATGAATCTTGAGGACCTTATGTTGAGTGAAGCAAGCCAGGCATTGAAGAACTAATATTACATGACCTCACTGATATGAATTAAGCAAATCATGCAGACTCGGAGAGCTGCTGTCTGGAAGATAGGTTTACAGGAAATAGAAAGGGAGAAGAAGCTTGTGAGCCAATGCCAATACAGGTGTAATCTATGATAAGGTGGAAGTGTGTAGTTGGGCATTGAAGGGATATGACAGGAGAGTAGTGATACTATTGGGTTGGGTGGTGTGGGTTTGACAGGGGGTAGAGTGGGGACGGTGGGTTGGATGGTCCATGAAACTGGAGGGAGGGTTGGGGAAGGAACCAGGTGAACACTGGGGATTTGCGGGTATGTTGTTGAAAGTACAAAGTTGGGAATGCTCTTATGGCAATATGACAAGGAAGGGTTACTGGTTTAGGGTGTTGGATGAGGGGGCATTCGGGACAAGACACACCTGGGGCAGCCTTCTAGGGAGTGTGTGAATGATCATTTTGTCGTAACGTGTTGTATCAGTGGGTGGAGACCCACATAATGACTGGGAAGGAGCTGGACTCCCATCCTGGGGAGGACCAATATATTCTCAATCAGAGGGATGGGAGTCTTTCAAGAGTATGGGTAGTTCCTTATAGGGGAGGACAAACCAGTGTGTCAAGACCTCAGTATTGTTGCCAGTAACTATGAATCATGTCATCCAAGGAGTAAAGTCATGTGGTTGCCATGACCCCAAGGGGAGGGGGAGGGAGGAATAGAATAGATGGAACAGGGTATATTTGGTGGGCAATGGAAGTGTTCTACATGATCTTGCAATGAATGACACAGGCTACGTTAAATATCATCAAAATTTATAAAACTGTAGGGTCTAAAATGTAGACCACAATGTACACCATTGACCATGGTTAGTAGCTAGGTTTCACTATTTGCATATCAGTTGTAACAAATGTACCATCCACATACAAAAAGGTATTAATATGGGAAGGGGGAAAAGGGGGAGGATGTTGGGTATACTGGAGTGCCCCATATTCTGTATGTGACTTTACTGTGACCTAAATCTTATTTGAAAACACAATGAAAAAAAGTAAGACACTGAGGAATAAATGGAAGAAAATGTCACTGTACATACAAGACAACAGATATTACAGTGATGAAAGGCAAAATGTCAAAAAAAATTTTAATATTTTTCATTATTTTTTAATATCCCAATTTTTAAATTTTATTTTATTTTTAGTTTTCTTTAAATTTTTATGTATTTTACATCTTAAATATATTTAAGTATATCATTGTTCTTTCATTTTCCTATTAATTGTATTTGGCTATTGTAACCGTTGGCCAATTTGATGTAATTATGAATTCCAAAAATATAATTGGATCATACTTGTAAACTGATCTGTTAATCTGGGCATGATTAGGTTATGATTAGGGTGTTGAGCCCCCTTGGTGGGTGGGGAATCAAATATAAAAGGCATGGCAAGAACAGGTTTGAGAAGTAGTCTTTTGAGAAGCAGTTTTGATGTTGGAAAGGAGGCCCCAGGAGCAGAGAAGCAAGCCATTCGCCTGATCGTCTACAGCTGACCTTGAGGAGGAAA
>JAQZBX010020326.1:0-18820 GCA_029593785.1 Cabassous unicinctus
AAAAAAGTTAATTGATGAAGTTAAATAAGAATGGACTCTTTACTTCAAAGTGACAGCGTATTTAAAAATAGATGGCCAAGATATAAAAGTTGTGCCCAGTCACACGTGTACAAGCTTAGGAAAGGTACTGTACGCATGCCCTTCTAGGAAAAAAGATACTCTTTCCTCCCTGAGATGTGAGTTAAAATTCATAATGCAAGTAAGGAAAAGCAGGTCTGAAAGGATGGGTGGAAAGCAAGGTAACCTGTAGAATATGGTAAAGTCTATGCAACTGAATTATTGTCAAAAATAATCATCTGAAGAGCAGTAAAAATAACTTAAAATATTATCTGGATCTTAGATCAACTTTATTATAGCAAATAAAAGTGGAAAGGAAGTTTCAAACTTTACTTTTACATCAGTATACATGAAGATATACTATTTAATTGGTATTTCTGATCATTAAAGTTTATATTTTTTAAAAATCCCTGTAAAATAGTATCTATACAATAGGATTGTGAGGATAAAATAAGAAAAATCATAAAGTACAATAGTTGGCACATAGTAAGCACTCAATAAATATTTATTATTACTAATTTTTATTTAAAACAAAATGCCTGTGTCATAATAAGACTCACTAATAGTACTAAGAAGAATAACAAAAGACTAGTATAAGACTGCTTAAAAAAGAAAACATAAACCAAGATGACAGTACTATCAAATATTAATAATAGTGCTATGTATAAATGGTTTAAGCTCACCTAATGAAAGGCAAAGGTTTTCAGCTGGTTTTATAGGCAAAATCCAGGTGTGTTAAAAGAGACACTAAAATAAATTGATATTGTTAGGTAAAAGGATAGCAATATTAATATAAAAAAAAGTATAATTCCAAACAAAAGCATTTAATGTAACAGAACATCTTTCTACATTAATAAAACATTCCATTTCTTATAGACATATAACAGTCTTAAAGTTTAGTAAGATCCATGAATGCAAAGAATTTTTCTGTCTTGTTCATTAATGTATCATGGATGCCTCCCTAACATTACCTGGCACATAGTAGCATTCATAAATATTTCTGAATGACTACATGGATGAGAAGGAAGAAGAAACAAAGGAAGGAAAGATCGCGAATCAGTTCTGCAAGGAAGTGATTCTTCAAAATATGATTTGGTGGAAAATTTGCTAATTGAAGAATATCAAGTAATGGGTATAAAAAATTTAAACTCTAAATAATTAGAAGAAAAAAATACATGAATATATAACCAATTTTCCAATGACCCTGGATTTTTAAGAATATCAGTGAAAGAAATTCTAGAGAGTAAAGTTGAAATTTGACTACTTCAAAATTTCAATTCAATAAAATAATGCAAAAACAGGTAAAAAAAAATTGCAACATATATAAAGAAAATATATAAAGAATAAAAACCACATTTTTATTCTTTATATAGAAAGAACCCTTAAAATTAGTAAGGAACCACTAACCCATAAAGTAGAAAAAGCAGGTGAACCAACAAATAAGAGGGAAAAAATAACACTGGCCAATAGGTAAAAACTTCCAACTATTCAAATAATTAAAGAATTGCAAACTTAAAAATATAATTTTTTTTGTTTTTTAATTTTTTTATACAAATTTTATTGCTGCATATTAATAAAGCACAGATCCGTCCAAGGTATACAATTAGTGGTATTCAGTAGAATCACATAGTTTTGCATTCATCATTTCAATCACTTTTAGAACATGATCATTATTCCAATAATAATAATAATAATAAAAACAAAAAACAAAATTCATCACCTCTCAATCTCTCTGTGCCTTCCCCTGCTGTACATAGCTGCTATTCTGATTGTTTTTCTCCAGTATATTTATATTTTGTAAAAAAGTCTTATATATACAATATCACCCATATTCATATTTCACATGAGCTTTCACTATGTTATACAGTCCTATGTTACATTTTTTTTTAGCTTTCCTTCTAGTAATATACATAACCTTAGACTTACCCTTTCAACCACTGTTATACTCATATAATAGCTCTGTTAGTTACAAACACTATGATGTGCTTTCATCATTTCTATTCATTTCCAAAGATTTACAAACAATTGTTTTACCAGTTCTATACAGATTAACCCTCAGCTTTCCATTCTCTATCCTCATTCTGTTTTCTGGTGACCTGTATTCTAATTATTAACTCCATGAGTTTACACAATACATTTAGTTCGTAATAGCACAGTCTTACAGTATTTGTCCCTTTGTGTCTGGCTTGCTTCACTCAACATAATGCCCTCCAGGTTCATCTGTGTTGTCATATGCTTCATGACTTCATGTCTTCCTACCATGGCATAATATGTCATCATGTATATACACCACAGTTTGTTTATCCATTCATCAGTTGATGGACACCTGGGTTGTTCCCAACTTTTGGCAATCGTGAATAATGCCGCTATGAACATCGGTGTGCAGATGTCTGTTCCTATCTCTGCTCTCAGTTCTTCTGGGTATATACCTAGTAGTGGTATTGCCAGGTCACATGGCGAGTCTATATTCAACTTCCTTAGGAACTGCCAAAGAGTCCTCTAGAGCGGCTGTACCATTCTACATTCCCATAAACAGTGAATAAGCATTCCTAACTCTCTAAACCCTCTACAAGTTACAGTTTTCTGACTTAATAGTAGAGAGTTTACTAGGTGTGAAATGATACCTCATTGTAGTTTCTATTTGCATTTCCCTAATTGCTAGTGGTGTTGAACATTTTTTCATGCATTTCTTCACCATTTGTATTTCTTCTTTGGACAATTGTCTTTCAAGTCTTTTGCCCATTTTTTTTAATTGGATAGTTTGTCTTTTTAACGTTGAGTTGTATGATCTCTTTATATGTCATGGATATTAAACCCTTTTTGGATATGTTATTGCCAAATATTTCTTCCCATTGAGTTGGCTGCCTTTTCTCCATTTTGACAAAGTCCTTTGAGTTGCAAAAGTGTTTAATTTTGAGGAGGTCCCATTTATCTGTTTTTTCTTTGTTGCTTGTGCTTTGGGTGTAACGTTTAAGAAATTCCCACCTACCACAAGATCTTGAAAATGTTTTCCTACATTTTCTTCTAGGAGTTTTATGGTTGTTGCATTTATATTTAGGTCCTTGATCCATTTTGAGTTAATTTTTGTATAAGGTGTAATAGAGGGGTCCTCTTTCTTTCTTTTGGATATGGCTATCCATTTCTCCCAGCACCATTTGTTGAATAGACTGTTCTGGCCCTGCTGGAAGGACTTGACAGCCTTGTCAAAAATCATTTGACTGTAGATGTGGGGGTCTATTTCTGGGTTCTCTATTTGGTTCTATTGATCAATCTGTCTGTCTTATAGATGGCTCATATTTTTTTATCCATTCTATCAGTCTATGTCTTTTGATTGGGGAGTTCAAGCCATTACCATTCAATGCTACTACTGTAAAGGCATTGCTTACTTCATCCATTTTGTCCTTTGGCTTTCTGTTATATCTTACTATTATCTTTCTTTTTACCCTTTAATTTACTCTTCTTAATAATCTTCATTTTTACACTCTTCTCCATGTCTCTTACCCTTGTTTTTTCCTGTAAGGCTGCAGTACTCCTTTTAGTACCTCTTGTAATTCTGGTCTTTTGGTAACATAGTCTATCAGTTTTTGTTTGTCTGTGAAGACTTTCAACTCACCCTCATTTTTGAAGGACAGTTTTGCCAGATGGAATTCTTGGCTGGCAGTTTTTCTCTTTTAGTGCCTTAAATATGTCATACCACTGTCTTCTCACCTACATGGTTTCTGATGAGTGGTCGGCACTTAATCTTATCCATTTTCCCTTGTGTGTGATGCTTTGCTTTTCTCTTGCTACTTCAGAATCCTTTATTCATCTCTGGTATATGTCATTCTGAATAGTAGGTGTCTCAGAGTAGGTTGATTCAGATTTATTCTGTTTGGGGTGCGCTGTCCTTCATGGATTATTGTTATTTATGTCTTTCATGAGGGTTGGGAAGTTTTCGGTCATTACTTCCTCAGGTATTCTTTCTCGCCCTTTTCCACTCCCTTTTCCTTCTAGAACACACAACATGCGTATATTTGTGCATTTTGCATTGTCACTCAATTCCCTGATACCCTGTTCCATTTTTTCCATTCTCTTTGCTTTCTGTTCTCCTGTCTTTTCCAGTTCAGTGTTCTGTCTTTGAAATCACTAATTCTGTCTTTGACTAATTAAAATCTGCTCTTATTTGCCACTAAGTTATTTTTAATCTCATCCATATTGTTTTTCATTCCCATAAGCTCTGTTACTTTTCTTTGAAGGCTTTCATATTGTTCTTTATGCTCACTCAGTGTCTTCTTAATATCCTTTAACTCTTTAGTCATATATTCTTTCATTTCTTTGAATTGATTTAAGAGAGTTGTGTGATTATCATGGATTAATTGTCTTAAATCCTGTGTGTCTTCAGGATATTTGGTTAGTTCCTTTGGGGCATCCCTTCCTGTTTCCTATTAATGGCTTGTAATTTTTTGGTGATGTCTAGGCATCATAATATGTTGGTGAATTTACTCTGATAACCAATTTCTCTCTCTTGCCTATTGTTTTTTTTTTTTTTTCATAGCTCTTCTTTGATATTTGATTCAACTTATTCTAAGAGTTGAATAAGTTTAATGTAAACTTATTCTAAGAGTTCTAAAATTTCCCAGCTTAAGTTATCAAAATTGGGTGAGGAACTTACCAGTGGTGCCCAGGTTTTCTCCCAGGTGTTCGGGTTAAGAGATTCCTAAAAGCAGATTTTCTCCATGAAGTTCCAGGACTAGCCAGCAGATGGTGCTCATCTACGCACCTTTCTAGGGATGTGTTTCTTTCAGTCTCCACTTTCCTGTGTTTTGGTCTGGCCAGAGCCAAGATTCAAAAGCAGGCTCTGCTGGCCATATTTACTGAAGAGAAGCCCCTCCCCCGATTCCCCCTCCCTTTTCCCTTGTAACAGCTGGCAGGGGGAAGATGTCTGTTCCCCTAGTCAGCTGCAGTGAGCCAGGGGTTTTACCCCAGCTTAATTAATATCTTGGGCTGTGGGGAGCCCTTCCCAGCTGCTGCGGGGGTTTGGGTAACTCAGGTTTGCTGTTTTGGGTTCTTCATCTCTTTGTCCCTCAGGTGTTGTGTAGCACTGTCCTGGTCTGCTGACCCCTAAAGCAGATCCCTTGGACGGCTTTTGGCTCCTTCTCCGATGTTTGTCTGAGAGAGTTGATCTCTCCCTGTCTACTCCGATGCCATCTCCTGGAACTCCAAATTGATATTTAATACCTATTAAATAGATATTTAAGAAAATTTTACTCAATACCAATATAATCAATTTTGGAAGTAATTGAGAAAATGAATCAAATCCCTGATAAACTTGGACTCTTTGACCCATTAAAAATGATTCCACTTTTAAGTATATATATGTTAAGCAAATCAGGGAAACAAAAGTCTGTGTGTAAAGATTTTTATCATAGTATCATGTATGATATATAAAATGGGAACTAATTACATTTCTAATAATATGGGAAACAGTAATAGGGGAAAGATATCTATTTGGTGAAATATGCTGTAATTTAAGTGATGTATTTGAAGAATGTCATCTTATGATGTCATCTTATGATGTTTATGATACATTTACGTATCATTTACGTAAACATCTTACGTATCATTTACGTAAACATCTTATGATGTTTATGATACATTTACGTGAAAAATCAGGAAGAAAAAATCACACATGCTTGAAGAAATTAACCCTAATTTCCTACTTTTAAAAAATATTTTGATTAGACTGGAGGAAATGTTAACAGTGCTTATCTCTGATAGAGGATAATGGATGGAATTTATTTTCTTTATACTTTTGTTATTTTCTCAGTTGTCTCCATTGAACATATATTGATTTTATAAGACAAAAATAGTGAAGACAAAAATAAGCATGTACTTACGGCTGTTATTGACCACACGTGTGACCAGCCAGCAAATGAGCACTTTGAAGACATATTTGAACCATTTTAGTAATCTTTGGGGATTTAAGGAAAATGGAGAACTTGGCAAGAAAACTTAATGTAAACAAATATCTGTTTTTATCTGTGACACTTTTTTAGAACTTTTTGAAAGTAGACAATCTGTAATTCTTTAGAAAAAGAATTTTTTCTAAAAAATTTTTTTAGAAAAAGAAATTGTGATTACATGGAACTAGCATGTGTTCACTAGAACAAGTTGGTAAAACAACTGCATTTTCTTTTCTGTCAAGTCACCAAAAAAGAAAAATTTGACCAAATATTTTGATTTCGTTACTCATTGGCAATATCCTTTTGATCAAAATGAACAATTTTTAAATACAGCTTTATGAAATAACCATTTTCAAGGAGTACGGATGAATACATTGCTGCTCAGATGAAGTGAGGTCTCTGTTAGCATGTCATTGAGCTCTGTCATTGGCCCTGCAGAAAATGAAGATCTTTTCTTTTAGCTATTCATGAAATGATTCACTGTTGATTATAACATCCATATTAAGTAATTGAATAGCTCAATTTGATCACTCCCTAGTGTGGGAGTTTGGTACTGTGGCAGGCAGCTTATTCCATGCAGATTTCACTAGCCTCCCCCAATGTACTTCTAGTACATTGAATTCCTACCAAATGCTAGGCACTGGTTCACAAGGAGCTCACAGCAGAGCATAGGGAGAAAAGAGATGAGATTTGGAAAAACATAGACTTATATTAAATTATGGCTTTGATATTTACTCCATTTCCTAATCATGTTAGGTATAGGTACTATAATTATTTAGTCTAGTATGGGAAATATGTAAAAAACAATTTAGATACAATGTAATAATTGTTAGCAGCATACTGAGAGAATACAAAAGTCGAGCACTGTATGAAGAATGCATTTAGCTGCTAATAACAGAAGTCACCTAGCAGTGCCCTGAACAAATGGGATTTGTTTTTCAACATAAATAAATAAATAACTAGTCCAGAGGTGGACAGCTCCTGGCAGTGGTTTGGGTCTCAACAGTGTTGAGGCCTGCCTCTCATGAGCTTTACTAGCCTGTCTTCCTGTGTGCGGTTGGATGGTCTGAAGATGGCTGTTACAGCTAGACATCAGTTATGTAGTTGAAGGCAGGACGTATGAGGAAGGAACTGGTGTTGATCAGATCAAATCCTCTTACCAAACAAAGCAGTTTTCCCAGCAGCCACCTCTAGCAGACATGAGCTTAAATTTCACTGGGAGAATTTGGTCATATGGTCAACCCTAGCTGAAAGTAAATTTAGGAAAGATCTCATTCAGTTTCTCTCTCTCTCTCTCGTTTCTCATCCTTGGCTTCTTTTTAAATCATAGGTCTCTCTGTTTTTCTGTTCTCCAGCTCTTGCTATAACCAAGTAAGCCAGAAGCAAATTGAATATCCACACTAATTACCCTACAAGCTCTTTCCAATTGCCATATGGTAATTCGTGTATGATCTCGTACTCCATTATTAAGCATACCTTGTAATTAACCTAACCTGCATCACCCATGCCAGTGATTACAGTATGTTTCCTTGGTAGGTCTCTGACCAGACTTAAGTGTCTACCCTTATTTATTTATTTATTTATTTATTTATTTGTTTATTTATTTATTTTTACCTCTGGAGACTCTGCTTAATATGTTTAAAATCTTTTATGGCAACTATTAATGCTTCATACACACGCCTATAAATGCAAGTTTTTTAAAGAAGTGTCTCCTTAACTAGCTTTAAGACATTTGAGGTCACCATTACACATTTTGTGTGAGAACTCTAAGCTATGTTTTTTGGCTTTTGTAAAATTAATTTAAAGACATTGTTTTACCATTAAATATATCATCTGACCCACAAAACCAAGACAGAATCTTGCCTTCCCAACACTAGTTCTTCCCTGGCCTAAATATTAGAAAAATGATCATGTTGCTTAATGACGAAAACCTTTTCCAAGCCCATAATTTCATAAAATGTTATTTGATAAAAGGCTGCCAAATCTGTTAAAAGAATTCATCATTTATTGCATTGTGTTGCAGGATAAGAGCTCTTCTTTTACCACAAACTCTGAGAAAAACTCTCCTTCACTGATTAGGCTACAGATGGAACATTGCTGGAGCTTGTGCATTTTACTTTTTTTTTTTAATTTTGGCTGCTTTTGGTTCTTTATTATGTGTTTAATCCTCTCAAATTTCTTATTCTTATTTTTGTAATTTTAAATAAATTAGTATCAGAATTTAAAGGCAGAAACAAAAGTGTTATTTGTTGTAACATAGTTTGACTTATATATTGTTTTCTAAACTTATTTTCATTAATATTTGCTTTCTCTAAAAAATAATGCTTTTTCATTTTACATCAATTGTTTGTTAGATATTTTTGTATGATTTCATAATTTTTTTATACCAATGGACTACCTCCAAAAACTGGTATGTCATAAGGTGTGATATGTGGGGTTAAAAAAAAGTTTGCTTTTTTTTTTTTAATTAGTCTTTTATTAAAATTAGTTGTGTTGGAGAAAATGTTCCGTGATTTTTAAACTATCTTAATTTAGACTATATGGTCATTTTAAGAGCTACAGACCCTGACTGAAAGGCATCAGAAGCAGTAATAAAATGGCTGGGCCTGGGAAGAAGAGAGTGAGTTATAGTAGGCTGAGAGACTGCTCCTATTCTAAGTCAGTCCAGCTTTTACTAAAGAGAACTCCTGGCCTCGTTAGGTCAGTGGGATTTAACAATTAAAAGTAGTGCTAGGAGAACAGTGGACTGGTCCTCAGTTAGGTGCTGGTCCCCAACTCTCTGGGGATCCCTTCCAGAAAGTAGGGGTTGGCAGGCAAGAGCTAAACGTATAGCTCTATAACTTGATAGAGGCAAAAACAGCCAACCTTCCTTATTCAGAGGTCCTTAAATAGTTCAAAAAAAGGAAGTGACGGTGGTGGGGGATGATCAGAGTTGCCTGATAAAAAAAAGAAATACTGAGACTTTATACAATATAGATAAGTGGTTTAAATGCCTGACTTCCGAACTTTACAAATTTCCCGTGTTTCATTTTGCCTCCCTCTTCTTTGTCCTCCTCACAGCAGCAGTGTGTATTGGTCAGAGGTGAGGGGTGTCGTGTGGGGCAGAAAGGATGGGGGTGCATGAACGAAGGGCAGAGAAAACTGAGGCTGCACAGGCAGGAAACCAAGGTGTGGAGGGGAGCCAGGAGAGAGCCTCTCAGGCCAGCCCTGGGCGAGGGTGCTGGCTTCCAGGCGCCCTCGTAAACCCAGCAGCCGAGGGTAGATTAGGTAACGGATCACTTTCAACTCACTTTTACTATTACTGTTTTAAAACTTCGTTTTCCACAAGAGAAGAGTGTGGGAGTGAAATGTTGAAGATAAGAGCTAAGAAAATCACATTAGGCATGGTAGTCCCATCTGATTTGGCATTCTTGTCGTAATACGGAGAGGCAGAGGCAACTCTACTTGCCTTGGGCAGATCCAGCTCCAGAAAAAACAGCTACTTACTGACAGGGCTAGCACCTGAGAATCAGAGGAGGGTGCCCACAGCTACCTGACTGCACCCAGCATTTTCTGACCTGCGTGTGATTTAGCCTCTCTGCTTCTGGTTGCTGCCCACTCTGCTCTAGTTGGTCAGAAGTCTGATTCTTCACCTAGATGGTCTTAGATTTTTGAATTTTCACACTAAGGAAATTTGAATAAGCCATGTATATAATTTTTTCTTAGTTTCTTTAGTTCATGCCTTTTACTTGAATTCATTATTTTTTTCTGTTAATGGCTTTTTATAAAATATAACTGTTTCAAGTCGTCATTCATTCAGTGTTCATTAAGCAAATGTTTATTAAAGCACCTGCTAATACCAAGCATTGTACTTTTTGTTGACATCATTTGGATATTTGGAGGACTATTGTTTAGAACAGAGACTAGCCTCTCTGCTAGGCCAAGTAAGAACCAGTAGAAAGAATTTGGGGGGATTGTGAATCAGCAAGTGGAATTATTCTCTGCCAAAAAGAGTTAGCAAAATAGACGATTTCAGGTTGAGTGAGTATGCCTTCACCCCACTATTTAAGCAGAGGCTCAACAGTCCCCAGCCATCAAAGAGTTTGTATAGATGGGTTGCAAATAATGTCCCTTCCAATTTTAAAGTTATGCAAATTATGAAAATAACACAAATAACTAAGTTCATTCCCATTAGAAAATAGCTGAACCAAAATTTTTAATCAACAATGATCAGTTCTTTGTTAAACCAGCATACCGGAGCTTTTATATTGAAAATGACCCAGATCTTTCTAAGGTGTGGTCACTTTAACAAGTTAAACACTTACTTTAACTTGGCTGTTATTACTCAAAACACTCTGGAATTCTCTTTTTGGAATTCTCTTCATTACTAGGGTAGTGGCCACATAGGAAACCTGTTTCATAACTGTATAATGACATTTTTTAAAACACATTTTTTTCCTCTAATGGCATTGCCTAACCTGATTTCTCACATTGTTCGCCGTATTTGGCTCTAATAGACAGGGTTGGCAGCTTGCGTGAATGAAGCTCACCCTCAAAGCACAGCACTCCGCCCCCATGTGAGTTATTTAAAGGCGTCTGCTGTGGGCTCCGAGTGAATCATCTCATGTATACATTCTGGTATCTTTGTTGAAAGAATCAGTTTCGTTACTTTCTGGTCACATGGTCTGTATATTTTATTAAACTGGCTGTGGTGAAAATTGATGGTAACTAGCATGCAGCAAAACCAAAACAACACTCTTGCTTCTACCTGATGATGAACATCATGTTCTTAGATATTATTTTAAAACTTGTGGGTGTCCGAAAGAGGGACTCTAGTATGAGAAGGTTGTGCTTCCCTATAAGACACTAAGTCACTCAGTGACACAGTTGAATGGATTATCTGAGTTTCATTGTCTATGTGAGCTATTTTAATTGGCCATCCAAGTTCATTCCTAAAAACAATTGGAAGCATACAGGAACCTTGACAGTACTGTAGATAGAACATGCATTTGAAGAACCGTGGAAACTGGTAGAGTAGGGTGCTGGGCTGCTGCAGTAGCCATAAAAATAGCTGAGTCAGTAAACCACAGTTCTTTTGAACATAAGCTGGAAGTTAGAAGGTTTGGGAGACAATCTGGCAGAGTTCTATAAAAACCTCGGCTTATAAGAAAACAACTAAAGGGAAATGGTCAAGGGAGTGAAATAATCCTGTCCCTTGGATTGCAAAACATGTTCTGGTTGGCCAGATTTAGATTTTTCAGCTATTGCCCAGCTGGTGAACGGTTCAAAACTGTTTTAGGTCATGTGATTCCATTGTAGCCAATTGGGTGGTTTGGCAAACAACAAGATAGTAAATATCCATTCACTGAAATTGAATGCCTGTGGCACTTGTCTCTGCCGTCTCTCTGCTTGTCTATATTGACAACACATTCACATAGATGGATTAAATCAGAGTACAGGTCCATACCTGTATATTTATAACACAGTAATTATGTACTTTGTTCCCTTCTAGGAAACAGAGTGGTAGGAATAAGCTAGTATTTCTACGGGGATTTTTTTACTCCTTTTTTTTTCATATTTCCTCCAGTTATAAAAATTACAGTGATTATACATCATAAAGCCTATCTGTAATAAAACGCATCAGCTGGCCAAGGTTTTCATCACTCACTCAATAATCCATTAATACAGCAGCGCTGCCCAGGCATCTTTATAATACGAACTCGGAGGTAATTTTAATCAGCTAGACCAGCTGGTATTTAACAGCAGCTGCTGGAGACGCCACAAATATACTCAGTAGCTGACATCTTTATTTGCAGTTTTTCAAGGGGAGAAGAGATTCTCCTGTGGTTACTTGTATTAAGCATCTAAAAGGAGGTGTAAAGTATACAGGGGTTTATACCTAAATGAGAAGCGGAACGGGGTTAATGACAAAGCAAAGGTGATAAATTCTGTCAGAAGGAGAGGTTACTAAATGAAAACACTGCTCAAGTGAATATGGAATACATTGACTTGTGGTGGACTTCAGACCCTTTTCTAGTTATATCACACTAATCTGAGGCATCACTAGCAGTAAAACTATAGTCCACTGTGTAACACCCTTATATCCTGTGGTAGATTGGTAGTACCTTTTACTGCGTAAAGCTGTGAAAAATAATTTGATTCTGTGACAGAGTGATCTCGTCTTGTGCATGTATTCTCTCTCAGCCGTTGCATGCCATGTCCTTTTTTTAAATGAATGTCTTTTATTAATGTTCAATTTTGATTTTTAAATGTAAAGAATCATCAATATGTTTGTCTAGTAATATATGTGGACTTGCATTTCCCGTTGGTGTGTATGAGCATGTTTGGGTGGAAAAAAGCATAGGCAACACGCAGTTAACCGCCACACACCCATTATAAATAAAAATTTAATTACACTTGAGGGAGCTTGGCTTACCAAGCTCAGAAATCCGTAATGGAGCTTGCTGGTAATAAATGCCTGGTCTGTTTGTTAAACTCCACTCTTTCCATCCCTTTCTTGTCTTCTCTTATAAAATACTTTGACATCTTCACTGATTAGAAAGATTTAGGCAGAGCTGACTTTCTGATTTGTAAAATGTTTTGCTTTATTATCGTTTGACAAGAAACTTCCCTTTTTTGTTTAATAAGAAAAAGAGAAGAATGAGAGTAAAGTAGGGAAAGAAAAATAAAGGTCCTTCAAGATGGTTGCTTAATCTGCATTGGTAGATGATGTTTTTGCTGTGCACTCAGATGTAGTTGTGTAATAGCTGATACTTAGTGAACAGGAGTTAGGTGGTTTCCATTTTCAGTAGATAATTTATGTTATTTTCTCTAAACTGATTTCAAAACTAAAGTAAATATAAATAAACTAATAGAGTTATGGGCTTTGTAAACTTCCTATAGAAATCGTTTTTTTATTTCTGATCCTTGTAGAGCAATCAGAGCCTACTTTTTTTATGCAGTAGTTTTTGGTGGGACATGAAGCATTACAAATCCTTTTTTTAAAAAGTAAAATATGTTACATTTAAGTTAGAGGTTGACCAAATTCATTGTAATACCAAGTCCTTTGAGGGTAGCTTCATTTATCAGTGCCACTGATTCTTTTTCCAGAGCCAAATAGTGGTCTGTCTGCATTGGACTATGATTGAATACTTAAAATTAAAACCCAGTGACAAAATGGATTACTGAGATAGCAATTTGAATTTAAAAATTACTTAGCAAGCATTTTTTCCTGTTATTTGTAGTGAAAACAGTCTGTTTAAGTTTGTTTAGTGTGTTTGACAACAGACAGTTTGATATATTGCTGGGCACAGCGGTAGGTTGGACTCGAGTGGTATTAGCTCTCAGTGTTTTGATTAATGGTAATTGTTTCAATGAAAAGGCATGTTTTACGTACAACTCATAGTTCTGGAAAACAGAAGTCAACTTGCAAGATCCATAATTACTATTCTGGGTTAGCATATAAAAAGGGCAGGGAGAAACTGCCGGAGTAGCACAGTAGGGTTTTTTTTTTCCCTTTTTGCTTTGTATTGTATTTAGAGACTGTTCTTTATGTCAGAAAATAAATCTTCTGTTATTTATCTTTTGTTCAATATTTGAAGTTGATTTATGACACATTTCTATATCCCATAATTTAGTTTGAATCCTATACCAAGGTGAAATTTCACCTGTCTGTACAACCAACTGCAATAACAACACAAAGCAAACTATAGGAGTATAGATTGAAAGAAAACATTCTATTTTTTTATGCTCCTGCTTGTTTTTAAATAATGCAATATAGAAAACAATTGGAAAGTTTATTTTACACCTCAGGGATATCTGTTGCCTTTTTAAATAAAAGATTTTACATATCACTTATCTGTGTAAACACAGAAAAAGAAAAGATAATTTTTATTTGGACAAAATAAAGCATGCATTAGAGGACCAAGCGTTTGTTAGCTTAGAAGCTGTCAGAATAACACCCCTGAAAACATCTTTTTTACTCACACGTATGTATGTGAAATAGATTTGCATATCTGTGTATCTATGTGTGTGTGTGTATCCACAAAATGTATAATGCTCTGCACTTAGGTTATTAATACATAGAAATTGATTTTAGATGACTGTTCTTACCTTTAGCCTAAACAAAGAAAAACCACTTTCACATAAGGGCTTGGGAAGTGGGTAAAAGAAAAGACTCTTACCATATTTAAACTTATTTTAGGATGGTGAGAAATTTTGTAGGTGGGAAGTAGTGAAGTAGTAGTATAGAAGGTTTTTTTCCTTCTCTCTTTTCCTTTCTCCCTTCTAAAGAAAAGAATTGGGTAATACAGTAAAATGTAATCAGCATATTCTTAAAAGTAGCATAAATGGCAATCATGATTATGAAACCAAGATCGAGAATTCAATATTTGCATAACAATCCTCCCCTGCTTATTTTTTAAAAGAAGCATAGAATTTTGGCTCTATTCAGTAAGTTCCTAAAAATTTATCCAAGAAATTTAGTATGATATTTTATAAAATAGTCCTCCCTGATAATAGCAGCATTTTAGGTTTAAATTAATATTAGAGCTTTGACAAATATTAGGATGCATCTCATACATAGCTTTTACCATCTTCTATAGTATACTGCTGCAGGGTGAACTATAGAGGTGAAGTCCCTAAAGCAGGACCTTCTCATGTTACTGAATGATAATATCTAAAAGTGAATGATCCTGCTCCATCCATAGTAGACTGGATTGAAATAATATTTCTAAGTTGTTTATTCCAGGCAAAACTGAAATTAATAATTGGTTGTCTAGTGCACACCTAAGCTTTTGACACAAAATAAATATAATTTTTAAAAAGTTCCTCGTAGTTAACAACCATGTGCCATTGTGGCTTCTCTTTTTTTACTGAAAGGAACTTTAAGTAGCATAAACTTGTTGGATGGGCTTCAATTAAATGATGATTTGTTAATGCAAATGTGTAGCGAATGACTGGTAGTACATCTGTCTCTTCATCCATAGGCCATTACTGTGCAGCATTAGCGCATGATTGTAAAAAACGAGAAATCATTATATGCAGGTAGTGCATAGTCAATCACTTCTGACCTTATGGCTCTGGTGAAATAAAACAAAGCATATAATGTAAATGGTATTTAATCCAAACAACAACAACGAAAAGGTCGTCTGAGACTCTGCCCAGGCTGTTGGGTGATGTGAGGTCGCTGCTGCTTGAGATGAGTGATCATTGGTGGCCCAGGGGGCAGAGGCCAGCGTGTTCATCCTCTTATTCCTCCCACGCGCTTCGCCAACCCAAGTCATACTTTTTGAGTTTGTTTACATTGGAAAGTAATTATTATTTGATTTCTTTATGAGTTCCAGTTCTTATTTTTGCTTTTCATTTTTTATCCCTGAGGGATAGTGGTGAGAAATGGGTGCCGACGACTACTAGTGTGGACATGTTTAAGCAATACAAAAATATTTAAAAAAAGAAAAGAAAAGGAAACTGTACAATTAGCCTCAGCTCTCTAAGTGTCTAATGAGCCATTTGCCAGTCTTCTGGTGAAATAAACTACTCTATCTTAATTCTCCACTCTTGCAGCAAATAAATAAAAGTTATGAAACACCCGGGCACCAATAAAATATGATTTATTTCATAGGGCATGACAGAGTCTTTACATATCTAAAATGAACATGTTATTTACAAATGACTGGTGATACTCACATAAACCATGGATTTGTGTGCTAACTGCTTTCATTATAGAGATATGCTTATATATATACACACACACACACACACACACACACACAGACTGTTTAATCGTTTAACCGTATCATTACTCCTAAAGGCATATGAGTCAAAGTGACTCCTCCTGGTGTGATTAACTCCTGAGGCCAAAAAGAACCTGCAGCTGAAGACATTAAGAATTTACTGGAAAGTAATGCTATTTGTCATTTTGTGTCTAGCTTGTTTCACTTAACACAGTGTTTTCAAGGTGCTCCCATGTTGTAGCATGTATGGGAACTTCATTCCTTTCTTTTTCTTGTTGTTGGCTGAATAATGCTCCATTGTGTGTATATACCACATTTTGTTTGTCCTTTCATTCACTGGTGAAGACTTGGGTGGTTTCTATATTTTGGCTATTGTGAACAATGCTGCTATGAAGATTGCTATGAGGATGTTAGTTCCAGGAAGTGGAATTGCCAGGACATATGGTAATTCTATGCTTAACCTTTTAAAGCACTGCCAAATGGTTTTCCACAACAGCTGCGCCATTCTTCATTCCCACTAGCAAGGCACAATGGTTCCAGTTTCTCCACAGCCTCACCAACATTTATTTTTCACTGTTTTATTAATAGCCTACCTCTATGTGGTATCTCATTTTTATTTTGATTTGCATCTCCCTAGTAGCTAATGATGTTGAACATCTTTTCATGCTTATTGACCATTTGTATATATTTTTGGAGATATGTCTATACAAGTCCTTTGCCTATTTCTTAATTGATTTGTCTTTTTATTGTTAAATTGAAAGGAGTTCTTTATTTTCTGAATGGTAAACCCTTGTCAGATATAGGAGTTCCAAATATTTTCTCCCATCCTGTGCATTGTCTTTCTACTTTCTTGATAATGTCTTTTGATCCACAAAAGATGTTTTATTTTGATCAAGTCCAATTTATCTATTTTTTTCTTTTGTTGCTTATGCTTTGGGTGTCTAGGTGTCTAAGAATCCATTGCCAAATACAAAGTTCTGAAAACTTTCCCCCTGTGTTTTCTCGTCAGAGCTTTTTGGGATTATCATTATATTTAGGTCTTTGATCCCATTACAAGTTAATTTTTGCATATGGTATGAGATTTGGGTCTAGTTTCTATCTTTTGCATGTGGATATCCAATTTTCTCAGCACCATTTGTTGGAGAGACTATTCTTTCTCCATTAAGTGAGTGGACTTGGCACCTTTGTCAAAAATCAGTTGGCCATAGATGTGAGAGTAATTAGTTGTTTTAAATAGAAGAAGCCTAGTTTTTCATAATAGCATATGCCAGTCGTTCTCAAGTATATTTCCCTAAGCATCAGCATAGCCTGGGAACATGGTGAAAATGCAGATTATTTAGTCTCACCCACTTACTCAATCAGGTTCTCCAAAAGAGGCCCTAGAATTTTATGTTTTAATAAGCTATCCAGGTGATTCAGATATATGCTCAAGTTTTCCATACACGGGTATATACTGTCAGAGTAGTATATATACAATCAGGCAGAAAAGATTGTGGGACATTTATGAATCTCTCATGTATATATAGAACCCAGAAGATGGCGTGCAGCTTTCAGCTTCAAGTAATTTCCATGAGATCCGGCTCATCTCATTTCCTATTCCTCCTGGTTGGCTCACTGCTGAGTATCCCCCTTCTCTTTCTCAGTTTTAACGCACCTCCTCTCTCTACCCATTTTGCAAGATGATGCCACTTCCTCTTACTACTCACACAGTCTAGGGATGATAATATTTGGTGTTTAGTATTTTGTTTACCTTCTTTTAATTTTAAACTTATTTCAAAAGTATCTTTCAATATCAGCCTGATAAATCTGTGAAGTAGGTAACTTTTGGTGGGAGCAGGACATATACCCTAAAATGGCTAATGGGTGATGATGGTGCTTTTCACCTGCAGCTTGAATGATTAGCCACTGCTAGCAGTACCAGTAGCTATAGTTTGAACCCAAGAATGAAATTGAGTCTAAAGTGGATAGTGGCAAGAGAAATCACAACCAAGAAAAAAAAGAAAGCCAGGAAGAATTTTACTAATGGTAAATTAAAGCTTATGACAAAAAGCAGTTTTGTTTAAAAGGTGTTCCTTAGTCCCTTGTTATTCAAAATGTAATCCATGGGGGAGCAGATGTGGCTCGAGGGGTTGAGGACCTGCTTCCCACATAGGAGGTCCCAGGTTTGGTTCCTGGTGCCTCCTAAAAACAACAACAACAAAACAAACAACAAGCAAACAAATGAAAAAACCAACTCAGGGTAGCCGATGTGGCTCAGTGGCTGAGCGCCGGCTTTCCACATTCAAGGTCCAGGGTTCAATCCCTGGCCCCAGTACCTAAAAAAATTAAAAAATTAAAAAAGTCATCCATGGACAAGCAGCACCATATCACCTGAAAGTTTGGTCAAATGCAGACTCTCAGGCCCCAAACCCGGCTTCCTACTCAGTAAGAACTCACATTTTAACAAGACTCTGAAGAGATTGCATGCACATTAAAGACTGAGAATCACTTGGCAGACTGGACTTGGTTAAGACTGCTAGGAAGTCATATAAACCATGTTACACTTCTTTCTGGAGAAGAAGAATTCCATGAGGCTGTCCTAGTGCCAGTGGGTTCTCAACAAATACCCAGTGCTGTTCCAGTTGAAGGAGGAATTATTTTATTGGCCCAACTTACTTGATTTTGGAGTAAATTTATTATAGAAATAGGGTAATTTAGATTTAAATCTAAACTCTAAAAACATTCTGAGCTCAGACTTTCTTAGTTTGATTTTTAAAATGGTAGAATGTGTTGGGTTTTGATTTTATTTTAAATACAACTTGTTATATCTCAGGAAGTAAAAAGAAGACAAAATTTATCATTAATCTTCTGCTGCCCCACGCCCCATTACCGGAAGTTTAGGTTTAGGTTTATACTTTCAGGTAACTTGTCACACCATTGTTGGTTTTTTTTAATTTAATGAGATCTGTGAAAAATTCAGTTATAGCTAATTCATAATTATCCATATTACAAGGAAATAAGAACAGTTAAAGAAATGAATACTTAGTGAAATAAATGACTGTGTGAGCCATAACAGAATTTCAAAAGGCTAGCTTGTTTAGAATTGAGAGACTAAGCCAGGTAAAGTAA
>JAQZBX010020326.1:18920-33194 GCA_029593785.1 Cabassous unicinctus
CACTAGGTTTTTTGAGAGAATGCTTGGCTTGATGGGTCATCACATAAGCTAGCTAACATTTGTCCCCAGTCAGACCTGATGCCACATGAAAAATTTACTCGGGCAAGAGGCTCCTAGGAATAAACAGCTCTCTAGTGCTGCTCACAGGGGACTCGGCAAGGTGAGCGGAACTTCAGCTTGTCACGGATGCACTGTTCTGACAAACATAAGTAGATGCTAATGGCTAAATCGTGACAGAATAAAGTCCCACAACCATATGGCTAATTGCCACAACAATATCTTCAGTGTTATTAATCAAGTTTTCATAGTGTGCCATGATAATTGGAATAATTAGAAAGAGCACAGGCATTGCTTGTCTCTACCGCACATTTTGTAGGCAGGGTCCTCAAGCAACCACACTTGCACTTTCAGTACTGTACTGTTTAGTGCTATCTTTTTCTCAAAAATACTTTAATTAATGAATTAACTGCCTGCCATCAGTGTGTTTTGTGTGAGCTTCTGTGGGGGCATATGTATCTAATGAGACCACTGAAGCCCCTGTGTGTCTGTTAAAATAGGCAGTATTCCTTCAAGGCAAGAATAGAAATCTGCCCATCGTGGGCCTTACAGACTGAAAGATGAATTCATTTTACAGCAATTTGGACGATGGACATTCATTTTATGGTTAGATATTTCCCCTTTTAGCTAATTTAGTTATGAAAATGAAAAATTAGAAAGCAATTGAATAAATTACAAGATGCAAGTATTTGCATAATTTGTTTCAGGCAAATACTATATGGTAGTGTTACCAAAATGAATTATTTTGAACATGTCTTTCAATTATAAATGAAGTAAGTTTTACCATCTTTATTATCACAATTGAAACTTTTATTCTTTGTTGCTAGAATTGAAGTCTACTCCAGTCATTTATAAGCTAATATCTGCTCCTTCATCTTTTTACAAGCACGCAAGAATGCCCTTGTGTTCAGCCCGGTGCTCTATTTAAGAGGGTTTCTTGGGCTGCTTTGCTTTGGGAGGCGGTCCCTGGACAGGAAAGACAGAAGGTGGATGATAACCAGCGCTTCAGTGGTACAGAAGCATGTAGGCAAGTGGATGGAGGGTAGTGTCTGCCGTGGGTCTCGTTAAACAGATTCTCTATTTCTCAATATATAAAGACTCACAGTTTTTGAATTCTTTGCATCTTGTTTTCCTTGCCTTTCGTGTCCCTTACCCTGCTTCCCCTGTTAGAAACAAGTTATACGTAGTACATTTTTTTAAAGTTTTAGATTCACTGGTGTATTCAGATAAAAAGCAACCCCAAGGGAGTGGGTGTAGCTCAGTGGTTGAGCACTTTCTTCCCATGTGCAAGGTCCCAGGTTCAATCCCCGATACCTCAAAAAACCTCAAAATTGTGCGCCACAGAAACAGATTGTATAGAAGATGTTGCCGCCTGGGTTCTCCAGGAGGCAGAGCTGGCGTTCAGCGCTCAGGTAGCCTTTCATTAGGAGGGCCTGCGGACCAGCAGCTGGGGAGGCCACCTTGCCAGCAGCCCCTCCTTCCACCTCAGTCCCTTGAGGGGGCCCTCGGGAAGGCCGTGGCCCTGGGGAGGCAGCTCTTTGCAGCCTGGGCGATTCCTGCAGGGCCTGACGGCTGGACCATCCTGACAGTACCCCCAGCAGCTGAGAGGAAGCGGAGAAGAAAGTAGGTGAGCCCTTTTCTGAAGGAGGACATGGGCGGCACACCACCATGCCACCTAGGGTAGAGCCTAGAACTGCGAGGACGTTGTTCATGGTTCCGAGGCCTGGAGGAGATTTTGAAGTGTAAGAAGAATAAAGACAGGACACATCCAAGAGGCAGTCCTTTAAAAAAAAAAAAAGTTATAAAGAGAAGCATACCCAAACATTTGCAAAATAAAAACGATTAATTAGAAATATTATTGCATTATAACTTTAGAGTTGCCTAAGCGAGAAATTGTTGCTTTAATGATCCTTGAACTCTAATTCTTTAAGTGAGTCTTGCTTTTGCCCTTCCTCCCTTGCACCTGTCTGTGGATGGGGTGAGAGGCACAGGTAAAGACTACGTTAGGAAAACTGGAAGTTGGAGATAGGAAAGAATCTCCTTCAGTCAACTAAATTAATCAATGATTGTTTATTCACTCTGTGATGAATGATTTAGACCTTTGTCTTCTTTCTCCCACTGCCTGTCTTTTCACTATTCATTACATAGAGTCTAGACAGAAAAAAGTGAAACTAGTTTGGTAGTCATTAACAGTTATTATAAAAGTTTTGGTGTAGAGGAAAATTTTAAATTAATTAATTAAAATGAAGTTTGGCTTATATATAGATTTTACTTATTCATGTCTTGCTTTATATACAGTACAGTTGTGATCCTTGTTTAAACTTCAGGTTATCCTTAGTATCAGTCAGGATGCTTTTGGCTGCAAGAGAAAACCCTGCCTCTGCCTGGTTCTAGCATTAAGGAGCACGAAGATGAAGTCTAGAGAAAATGGATTCATAGGGCTCAGTTAAGGATCCAGGGTTTTTCCTTATCTCCACTGGCTTAACCTGATCCTCACTCCTTCTTCAGGCTCATTCCCTTAATGACAGCGTGACTGACGGTGGTGTTGGAGCTGTAGGCTTCCTTTTTCTCGCCCAGCAGGAGTAACGGGATGGAGCCTTTCTCCAAGCACGGAATAACGGAGTTGTTGCTGCTGCTGTTTTAGAGTCTGTGCCTGCCCTAGCCCAAGAGCAGCCTCCGGGGAGTACATCCACTGTTCACCTGAAACTAGCCAGGCCTTCCTTCAGGGCAGTGGTTCCTAAAGCATGGCTCCTGGATGAGCTGCATCATCAGCACCTGGGAACTGGCTGGGAATGCTCATCTCAGCTCTACCCCATGCCTGTGAATCAGAAGCTCTGGGAGTGGGGCCCAGCCTGCACTGCTCTAAAAAGCCCTCCAGGTAATGCTGATGCATGCCAAGTTTGAGAACCACCAACTTCAAGCAAGGGATGCCATCGACTTCCCTCTGAATAATGTTGGGGTGACATTTTTAGCTACACTAAATCTGGTTCATTTAAAAAGGAGTTGTAGAACGGATGTAGTTCAGTGGTTGAGCCCCTGCTTCCCATGTACGAGGTCCTGGGTTCAATCCCCAGTACCTCTTAGGAAAAAAACAAAAAAGGAGTAAAGCAAGCATTGATTCTTGGTAGGCAGTCACCCTCTCTGTACTTTAAGATGCAAAAGTTATTTATATATGATGCATTCCATATAATTTATAGTGAAACCCAAACAAAATTACTTCCCCATTAACTTAAATCTGGCAAGCAGTACTATTTACCAACCTAATATCCATTCTCCCTTTCTTCTTTACTAAAATAACTGATTGGAGTTCTCTTGTTTTGTTATGTTTAATCTCCAGTATGCTGGATATTTATGTCAAATGTTTGCTTTCTTGACATAAGCCCTGCTCTTTCCTCTTTATCACTGTCTTCTTCCTTGCTGTGTGATTGCTGGAGTCACAGCAGCCTTTGTGCAACTATGAGTGAATGCTAAAAGAGAATTGCAGAGACCTTAACCCTGATATCTTTGAGTTTCAGAACCAAAGCCGACAATCACATGCTTCACACTTCTGGTTACATGACACAAAATAAACCTCTTATTTAAAATACTGTTTAGTTCGATTTTTTGTTAAAACCATATGCAGTCCTGATTAGCAGTGTAATTATTTTCATAAATGGAGAAACATGCAAGGTTCCAGTTTCTAAATTCTTTCCTCCATTTTCTAGACCATACTTCCTGCCCATTTAATAACTTATTACCAAACACTTGGCATAGTATTTAAGCTTTAGGCTTAAATGTCCCTTTTCCATAGCCATCTTTGACAAGTTATTTAGCTTCTCTGAGCTATAGTTTCCTCAAATGTAAAATGAAAGTGATGATATTTACTTCATTTGTCTGTTAAAGGGGCTAAATATGTTAGTGGGCATATGCTGTAACCTCTCATAAATGGCGGCAATATGGTTTGAAGCGCAATGAAGACAAAAGAGGTCGATATCTGTAAAATTATACTGTTCAGCAGAATAGGAATAAGGACATAGAAAACAAAGCAAGAAGTCGACATAAGCCTTATTTTGTTGGAATACTTACTTAGACATTTTATCAGTAGCTTATAAAACTCATCTCTGAAGCTCACTGTACAAAAATAAGACCTCCAGTAATTATGAATTTGCAGTTTCTTTCTTCCGTGTCAGTAAGATCTCACTCATCACTTAAGTTCTCCAACATAATACCTAAAACCCGTTCTGTATAATTTGATACTCTATAAAATTCAAACTGGATTTTTGACAGACTGCTTAAAGCATAGGCCATTGTTTAGGTTCTTAGCTTCAGAAGGTAGGAATCATGCCCTATTTAACTTTTGTTCTCCAATATTTAAAGCAGTAAAAGGTGCAAGTGAACATTAATAGTACTTTTTGCTGGTATGGAAAGCAGCGCACTTATCTCCAAGGAGCGGTTTTCTCTTTCTCAGCCTGGGAGTTGTAGCTCTGCTAGGTGGAGTCATAGATGGTCCTTGCCGCTACGGTTTAGAGTATTCATTTCACTATTACTCTGACCACCAGAAAGATCCACTAAAAGAGAGTCTGGGTCAGGGCAGACAGAGCTCAACATTATGGAAATGTCAGCCCAAAGGTACTGCCTATAAAATAGATGCATTACCATCTTCAACCTTACTATTGAGTTAATAGTTACCTGCACTTTCAAGCAATAGCCATTTGATTCTTACCTTTCATTTTTGGTCACAAAAAAAATTTACTAAAGGCCACATGTCAGGTAAGACTATAACTTGCCAAGATATGTTTAGTAACACTAAACCATTAAAATAAACTAATTAATATTTTCCATTTTCAAAATGATCTCATGAAATTATTTTCTTGTCTACTTTGAATATAGATATTCAGATATTAGGGAATAGACCAAATTTAAATCTCTGCTTTGATTAAAAGACTACATTTATAATTGATTTTATACAGGCTTTAGGATGATTTCTAAGCTGACTGTCTCATCTGTACTCGTTTTTTTTTCTTCCAAATATTGCATGCAGTGTTTGCTTTAAATATGCAAACTCAGATCACGTTGGAAGGATTAAAAAAATGCTCAGCTCCAATTACCCATTTTAATATCAGGCTCAGAAGAGTCTAGATGTTCATGGGACAAAGTGGGAAAATTCTCCCTTGTTCTGAATCCTTTGGGTTCAAGTCTTTAAAAATATGAAAAACGTTTATTCAGAGATTCTTACCAAAAGCTGACTTCCAAAGATCCTGATGTCTGCTTTTAGTTACATCTTGACGTGGAAAAGCAGATCCCTCAACCCTTAAAACGAGGAAGGTGTTCTTCCTCTTGTCAGTGAGGTTATTTAAGAAGAGTTAGCTTTCTTTGAGGGGGCCCTTTAAAGAATGGGACAAGTCCTGAGTTTTATGGTTGGACAATCCTAGCTGTTAATACTGGCGCTACCATTTACATAGCTCTGTTACCTTGGGCAAGTTACTTAACCGTCTTTGATCTACAACTGCTTCATTTGTAAAATGGGGATATAATAATTACCTTCCAGTATTGGTGTAGGTATTAGAGAAAATGAGTTCTATAAAGCATCCAGAACAAGAGTCTTCAAAAAATGTTAGTTCCCCTATGAATCACCAAAGTCTGCACATACTGTATCCAAGAATTAGTATCTTGTCAATTTGTTTCCAAGCTAATTTACATGATTAGTAGAAAAGATTACTCTCTAACCTCCAGATAGCTCATAAAATCAGTTTTTAAAAATTAAACAGAGAGTATCCATCTCTATTCTCCGGTTATTTCCCGACCTCCTTACCTCCAGCTACCCATTCTCATGGTCACATCTGGAACCTTCTTGTTTCCAATAATTGCACCACCCCAAAAACTTCCACCTCTAACATGCTACTTTCTGTCTTGTCTTGCCACTTCACTTCTTCCATTATCCCAGTTTGACTTCCCATTCATTTACTCTACTACTTGTTCATTATCATTTGTTCAATTAATGATAGCTTGGTCCATGCTCAATCATTTTAATCACTGCCTTGCGTTTATCCGCAGTGCTCTTGCCCCTTCATCTCTCTGTATCATTTGACTGGCAAAACCCAAACTCTGCACCGTGCTTGTGGACACGACAGGAGGAAGACGCGACTGTGTTGGCTGAACTCTCTTTCTCTAGCCTCAAGTGGTACCTCAGCACTGTGTAGCAACCCTACTGTATTTCCTCTCTTCTTAAACATCCAGCCCTTCTCCAAACCCTCCCACCCACTTGATGTCCTTGGTACTTATTTCACTGAAAACATAGACGAGAATTTCCTCACGTTCCCGCAAGCAGATTTTCATCTGTCCCTGCTCCCATCCAAGAGTGGCCCCTAGCCCTCTGCTTAGGCACTGTATCTTACTGTCTCCTACACAAAGAATTTATTCCTTCAATTATATCCATTTGCTTCTGCGTCGTTAGTTTTCCCATCTCTACTGTATTATCAGCATATGAACATGCTGTACTCTCTCATCGGAAGGAATATGAAACAAATGCAAAACACCCTTCTCCCTTCAGCTAGTTCTGATTTCTTACTACCTGTTAGAACAAAACTCCTTACAAGATTTCTCTATATTTGCAATTTCCATTTCTTCAACTTCCACTCTCTGTTAAACCTACTGTTTCAGGCTGCCATCCTTCCCAATGCCCCTCTCCACATAACCACATTTACCCTCATGTTACTAAATACAGAAATCAATTTCCATTCCCTTTATTCTCAGCCTGTTATCTTTAAAACTGGATTTCTGCCTCTTTCTTGAAATACCCTTTTCACTGGACTTCTTGTTTTTCCCCTACTTCACTGGCTGTTTCTTCTCCATATCTTTTATTAGCTCATTTTCCTCCACCTGACTGCTAAATGTTGTCATGGCTAGGACTCAGATGACACAACTCTTCTCTTCTCTGTCTCCCTACATGATCCTGCACAGCTCTTTGGCTTTAAATACTCGAAGTTCATGACTTCCAAAGGTATATCCGCAGCCCCTGCTTCTTCCCTAGGATCTAGACTCATATTTCCAACTGTCTGACTATCATTTGGAAGTCCACAAAACAGCTGAAACTTTCCCCCTAAAAACTGCTCTGCTCCCCATCTTTTCCCATGTGTAAAGAAAAAGACACCAACATTCACCCACTTGCTGACCTAAAACCTGGGAATCATCTGGGGTCCCTTATCCCTCTCGCCCCGTGTGTTGCCCATTCTGCCAGGCCAACTCACCCTTGTTCAGGCCTTCTGTCATCTCTCACCTGGACTACTGCAGATGCCTCCTTACATCTTGGTCTCCCTATAATCTTTTTTTATGTAGCAGCAAGATATGTAAATGTACATACATACGGAGCAAACAGAATTGCAGCAGTTCCCTGCTCAGAACCTTCCAAGAGCATCCCATCACACTTGGAACAGTATCCACAGCTCCTCCTTGCCATGGCATAGAAGACCCTAAGTGACCCCTGGCCCCCTCTCCAATCTAGTCCTCCAAACCCCTGCCTAGCCACACCGGTCTCATCGCTGTTCCTCACACATGTCAAGTTTGTTCCTGTGTGGAACCTTTGCACTCGGTTTCCTTCTGAAATATCTCCTCCTACCTACCTCAAGATGTTTCCATGGTTTGTTCCCTCATTTCATTTGTGGTTCACTACCTCTTACCTAAAGTAAAGGAAAAAGTTTATTTTTCTTGTAGCACTTATGATTTATTTTGTATTTATTTATTTGCTTACAATCTGGCTTCCACACTACCATATAAGCTCCAGGAAGGCAGAGACTTTATTTTGTTCATTACTATATCTCCAGCACTTAGGATAGGATCTGGCATAGATAATATGCTCTTAGTAAATATTTGTGAATAAATTGGTTACATTTTCCTTTTTTTAAAAACTTCTTTCATACAAACAGTCATCTCCAGCTTGAAGAGTGTCTATAGTAAGGAGAAGAACATTAGAGAGGTAGTATAAGAGTTGGACAAATGCATATTATCACAGAGGCCAGGAAAGAAGAGAGTTGTCAGATGGATGGTGTGGTCAACAAAGACAAATGTTGAAGGATGAGAATTGAGCAAAGGACTGCAAGATAATAAAGAGTTAGTGGCTGGAGAAACAGTGGAGGTTGAAAAGGAGTTGGCCTTTTGTTGGAACTAAACAGTGATTGGGGGGCTGGAGTCAGAGGGGGTAAGTTGGTCAGAAGGCACGGGTGAAGTCAGGAGGAGCCTTGCCAATCCACTTAGGGGGTTTCACTCTTACCTCAGGGCCTGTGGAACATGGCTAAAAGGTTGTGAACAGGGGAGCTCCGGGATCAGATTTTAATTGCAGAAGCTTATCAGTGTGTGGTATGAAGAGGAGACTGAAGAGAAGCTGCCCTGGAGGTAGGGGAGCACTGCAGTCAAATGAGTTAGAGTAGCCTGGACTAGAATGAGAATGGATGGGCTATCATCCCACAAGACTGGTAATTATTGGTTGGGAGGAGGAGATCAGTTGCGGTGAGAAGACAGAGTAGTTGAGTCATATTCAGGTTTTTGCTTAGGCAATTGAGATGTAGAGTA
The DNA here is from genome assembly GCA_029593785.1 of Cabassous unicinctus. Lineage (NCBI taxonomy): Eukaryota > Metazoa > Chordata > Mammalia > Cingulata > Chlamyphoridae > Cabassous > Cabassous unicinctus. The sequence goes on from JAQZBX010020326.1 coordinate 27,522, forward strand.
CAGGAGGAACAGGGTTGGGGGAAAATGAGTTTACCTTTGGACATGCTGTGCATCAGGAGCTCATGGGACATCCAGGTGATGATGTCCAGTGACTAGGTCTAACAGTCATAGGAGAGATACCCAATCTGGAGAAGAGATATATGATATCTCAGCAGATAAACTGTTAAGCAATAGTCATCTCCAACTCTACCAAGAGAGAAAGTGGAGAGTATGGGTGTGGATGCTTACAATTCTGTAGGTTAGAAAGTAGGAGGATGCGAGAGTTCGTTCTGAAGATTGATGAGTAGAAACCATGGCCAGGTATTAAGACTGAGGATAGGAAATGGCAGGTTGGTGGTTTGAAGTTATCAGAGAAAGTTTAAAATAGGCATTGTTAAGAAATGTAGAGGGAGCTGACTAGGGACAGCTTGAAAGAACGTTAGACGGGGTTGAGGCACCACCGAGGTTGAGGGTAGCTGAATTTATACTGCTAGCAGTCATTGTGCTTCGCAGATTAGCTTAAACATTCTCAACAGTTTACATGTGGGTGCTGAGGACAGCTGTCAGATGTAGGGTAGACAGTGAGGGAAGAGAGCAGAGTGTTCCAAGTAATAATGAACCCTAGACTGGACAGAAAAGGAAATGAAGACAGGAGGGGCCTAATAGATGGGGAGAAAGTTGAGGAGATGAAGGGACTAGAGCTTGTAGAGGTCTGGTAGGGTAACTGAGCACCACAGCTGAGGTCCAGCCATGGGTCACTGTGAGGCTGCCATGTTTTGTTCATAACCCTTGTATTAGTCAGCCAGAGGAGTGCTGATGCAAAATACCAGAAATCAGTTGGTTTTTATAAAGGGTATTTATGTGGGGTAGAAGCTTACAGTTACCGGGCCATAAAGCATAAGTTTCTTCCCTCACCAAAGTCCATTGCCACGTGTTGGAGCAAGACGGCTGCCGACGTTTGCCAGGGTTCAGGCTTCTTGGGTTCCTCTCTTCCCGGGGCTCTGGTTCCTCCACAAGGTCAGCTGTAGACTATGAGGCTCTCTAGGCTTTGCTTCTCTCCACAAGGTGAGCTGTGAACTGCCAGGCAAATGGCTCGTCTCTATCCCAGGGCCTTCTCTCCTTCCTCACCAGAACTCCAACGTCAAAACTGCTCCAACACTGTCCTTTGCCATGCCTTTTAAATTTGATTCCCATCCCACCAAGGGGTGGGGCTCAATGCCCTACTGACATGGCCCAGTTAACACCCTAATCATAACTTAATCATGCCCAGATTAACAGATCAGTTTACAAGCATAATCCAATATCTATTTTTGGAATTCATAATTACATCAAACTGCTACACCCCTGTTCCCAAGGTCCTGGGTTTCTATAAATGAAAGGCCTTACTGAGTGTGAGAAGCGGTAATTGTAGTAGAAACATCTAGCCAGTTTTTCCTTTTAAAAATGCTTTCTACCTCTAGCTCAAGATCAAGAATAGAAAAAATAACGAAGGTTGGAACTTGGCAGGGTATAGAGGATGAAGGGTGACAGAATCCAGAGTACTGGTTCTCACCTTTGAAAAGTTTCTTCCTGGAGCCTAGATTGTACGTAGGTGATGTGAGGCCCAGAAGGAGCTGTGTTCTGTAAGACCGTGGGAGAATTCAGGCAGAGGTAGCATGGGAAACATGGCCTTGGGACTCAGGAGGCTGACTTTCTGGAGCCACTTAAGTGAATTTATCCCTTTTTATGTTACTAAATCTAAGCTCTACTTGTGTGACTCATTTTCTAAAGTAATCATTTGTTTGTTGTTTTGTAAGTTAACTTATGTATTTGTTGTTTTTTTCTTAATCCTCCAAGAGGTCAAAGGTCCTACTTTATTTTTTGGCTTGTTTGTACTTCCACAATCAATAAGTAATTATTAACTAAAAGTACAACTTACCACCAGATTCCCATAAAATCAAAGTAATTGAGGATCCTCTATTCAAAAATGATCAATTTTAGGTCACCCAGCATTTTGAGGACTAACCTGACACATACAGCTTAGTAATTTGTCCCTGAGCATCAGAGCTGAAAATCACCCATCATTTATTGTCCAGGGTAGGACTGTGTAAAGTGTGTTTCTTATGTACGTCCATTTATGTCGATGGATGGCTTGGTAGAGACTTAGAACAGTGATTCTGAAATGACCGTCAAGTTATCCCTACAGGCGTTACAAAGGACCTAAGCAAGGTATTGCCCGTGATTAAGATACTTTAATTCTAGCAGCAGAAGCTCATGTCATCCTCTGCTTCTGCAGGAGAGATGCTTGTGGCTTAAGGAGGTGGTTGAAGGAGTTTTTGTCCATTCCTGGCCTGAGGCAAACCTATGGAGTCAGGGAAGCATAGCTTGGCACCTGTCCCCAGCTCTTACTCTTTCTCCTTTTTCCATCTTTCCCCAGTTTTTCTACTGAACATTTCTTCGTTGAAATTATTTTCTCATCCCTTACCTTGAACTTAATAATATTATAAACAATTAATAACAAAACATTTGCACCAGATGTCTGATGGATATAATTCCAGGAGTTGTGAATCCACATTTATAAACCCAAAGAATTCCATGGATTGTATGTAGTGTTTTTGCGATTTTTGAGTTGGGGAGCTTTTATGGGTGTAACTTCCACACTCTGGTTATCCACTACTAATTTCTGAAGACCTCATCTCCTGTTGTAGAAATAACCTATGCTTTAGAAAATTAAGCTAGCGATTTATTGCATTTCAATTTCTTGAGGGGCATTGTGGCCTTAGGAAGGAAAGAGTACTACTGTGCTATAAGTCAGGAGGTTTGGAGGCGAGTCCCTCTTAGTTTCCTCACTTGCCTGATGGCCACTGGCCTGTCAGACACTCACAGAGGGATAATCTGCGTCAGGTTAGATCGGTGGGGAGACAGCAGAGCACACTTACCATGATCATGAAGCTCATGAGATGGAATGCCGAGGACTAGAGGTAAAAACAGTGGTCACATCCCACCCAGACTGTCTCTAGTGTGGACTGACAAAGACGGGACTAGAGGAACTTTAAAGTCATATACAGCTCCAACATACCATGGTTCTTAACTGTATTTTATAAAGAAGACTAAGAATAAAGATGTATTGAGCATCCATCTACCACATGCCAGATATGTTCTAGGCACTGGTTTTACAGTGGGGGGGGGGGGCACAGAAAAATCCATGCCCTTATGGAGTTTCTCTTATAATGGGGGAGATAGTGCATAAACATGAAAAAGTATATTGTCAAGTGGTAATAAGTGCTTTAGGGAAAAATAGGCAGGGAAGGGACCTAAGGGTTCTGAGGAGTACTGCCATAGCCCTGTCTTCTGTAACAGGATTTGCATGTATTGAGTCTTCAAATATGTTTTAATTAAATGAAAGGTAATTTTAAAAATGTAAATAGATGATTGGCTGATCAAGGTGAAAGATGGTGGTGGTATCAGTAAAGGTAGTATCAATAAAGTTGGTGAAAAGTGATCAGATTACAGATAAAATGTTTTGAAGATGAAACAGAATTTGCTAATAGATTAAATTAAATGTGAGGTATGAAAGCAAGTGAAATCAAGGCAGAGTCTTAAGATTTTGACCCGTGGGCATTTATCTAGAAGGGTAGACTTGCTGTTACCTGCTGAGTGGGGAAGACTGTGGGAAGAGTGTGAGTTTGGTATTGGTCCTGTTCAGTTTGAGATAACTCTGACATCCAAGTAGAGAGGGTCTGGTTCCAGGTAAGGTGAAGCTAGCACACTGTCTTCTGTCTGTCCCCCTTCATAGAGCCATAAAACCTGATCAGAACACATGGAGCAGCTACTTGAAGACTCTGGGGAGTAAATAATAGCAGACAGACTGGAGACCAAAATTTGAAGGACCATGAAACTGGCAGTGAGTTGGCCCCCTCTCCCCCTCTCCCCCAGCTTGTATGCAGCACAGCTCTGCTCTCTTGGATTGGTTATTTCAGCTTGTCTTTTTATGAGTGTTTCGGTTTGGGGGCAAAGTATTCTCTGGATTCTATATAGTAATCACTTTGTGGTAGCTGCTTATTTTTCCATGTGATTACTTAATCTTCCTTAAATTTCCTCCTTACATGCTGCATTCCTAGTAGTCTAGAAAATGAGTACAGTCATACACAATTTATGTATTCCACCAGTTTTTCCCACTCACTTGACTGTAATATTAACCTCGAGCACTTCAAAAATTTTCATAATTCTCTGCTTATTTATTGACATTTTTTGTTTGATCATTTAGCATTGAAGGTCTTTGTCACTTAATCTACCTCTATTTATGCTTTATTTTTTAGTCAGATTTATTGAAGTATAGTTTGACAAGCATACATTTCTACAACAATCAGTTTGTAGAAGTGTTTTTTTACACCAAAAATTTCCCTTATGCCTCTTTGTAGTTATTCCCGCCCTCAAACCCCAGTCCTTAGCAACCATTGATCTGTTCAGTGTCTCTATACTTTTGCCTTTTACAGAATATCATATAAATAGAATTATTCACTGTGTAGTCTTTTTTTTTTTTTTCATTTTAAAAACAATTTATTGAAGTATATCATTCGTACATGAGCATATATAAACAATAAGTGTCTAGTAAAAGTTGTGAACTTAGAAAACAAACATGTATAACATCATACAGGGCTCCCATACATCACCCCACCACAAATATCTTGCATTGTTGTGAAACATCTGTAACAAATTATGAAAGAGCATCATCAAAGTATTAATATTAAATATAGTCTGTATCTTACATTTGGTGTATTTTCCCCCCAACCCACCCTATTACTTTTTTTGTTCATAAACCATGTGATTTACCTGAAGTGTGCAATCAATGGCATATGGTATAATCACTGAGTTGCACATTAATCACATCAATCAATATTAGAACATTTTCATTACTCCAAAAAATGGAAAAATGAGAAAAAAACAAACCACTATCATACCCATATGTAAGCGCTACTAATTACAAATCCTGTGATGTGCTTTAACCATTAATATTCATTTCCAAACATTTATAAACAACTTTTTACCAATTCTGCACAGATTAAACCTCAGCTTTCCATTCTTTGACCACAGTCTTTTTCTCTGGTGACTTAACATTCTAACTATTAACTCTGTGAGTTTGTTCTTCATATTTAGTTCATAATAGCAAAATCATACAATATTTGTCCTTTTGTGTCTAGCTTGCTTCACTCAGCATACTGTCCACCAGGGTCATCCATGTTGTCATATGCTTCATGACTTCATTTCTTCTTAAAGCTGCATAATATTTCATCGTGTGTATATACCACAGTTTGTTTATCCATTCATCAGTTGATGGACATCTGGGTTGTTTCTATCTTTTGGCAATGGTGAATAATGTTGCTATGAACATCAGTGTGCAGATGTCTGTTCGTGTCACTGCTCTCAGTTCTTCTGAATATATACCTAGTAGCAGTATTGCCGGGTCACATGGTAGATCTGTATCTAACTTTCTTAGGAACCACCAAACAGTCCTCCACAGTGGCTGTACCAGTCTACATTCCCACCAACAGTGAATAAGCATTCCAATCTCTCCACATCATCTCCAACACTTGTAGTTTTCTGTTTTGTTAATAGTGGCCATTCTAGTAGGTGTGAAATGATATCTCATTGTAGCTTTGATTTGCATTTCCCTAATAGCCAGTGATGTTGAACATTTTTTCATGTGGTTTTTTT
>JAQZBX010020327.1:0-33090 GCA_029593785.1 Cabassous unicinctus
ACAAGCAAAGAAGGGAGGAGATAGGAATGGAAAGATTAGCCATAGACCAGAAGAACTCCATTCTTGTAAGATACCTGCATTGTACATCCTTATGAATGACACTAAAACTTACTAAAGCCAGGAAGCTGAGTAATTCATGACTTCTCCAACATCCCCCATTTTATTTGGTTATTACAAAATGTTGATTATATTTCTAAACTTTTGAATTTTATCTTACATTCATCCTCCAATGACGTACCAAGAGTGGGAGGATAAAACCCAATCTGCTTAGCATACAATTTATGGCCTTTTATAATCTGGCCATTAACCATGCAAACTTCCTTCTTATTTCTGCCATAATTTGCAGCCTTTTCTGAATAAACCATGCTTTCTTATTTTTCTGGGACTTCATACATGCTGCTCTTTTTCCTAGAATGTTCTTCCACAATGCAACCACCTCCCCACCCCCCTTCACCTATCAAACTTCTACTCATCTTTCAAATCTCCATTCAAACATGACCTTCTCTAATGAACACTTTCTTGATTCCCTAAGTACAATTCCTGTTCCCATAATTACTTTTTTAGGCCTCTCTTAAGGTATTAATACTTAAAGAATTCTATTGTGTTTGAGACCCCAGTACCCCAGAGGACTCTCAAAAGAATAGACACACTATATTTTCATTTTATATCTCTATCCTTTACACATAGTAAGTACTAATAAATGTTTTCAAGTAAATGAAAAGATGAATTTGTTACTAAAGGCATGAAACAATCTGAAAGTAACTAGCTTTAGATTAGGTCACAGGTGAGATATCCATAATTGGCTACTAGGAGAAATTACTGATTTGTGGGTCAAGTAAAATTATTTTCCTAAAAATTTTATGTATCAGAAAATTAATATGAGTCCCATTCTGATGTAAGAAAGTTCACACAATTAGCTTTCCATTTGGTGACTCCTCACTGACCTCAACTTGCCCATATTTAACCAGAATCATCCCCAAAAGTGCAATGAATACCTGTAATATCCAAAGCACTGAAGAGAACACAAAGTTAGAAATGATATATTCCCTACCCCCACAGTTCATAATCTGGTATGGGAGTTAAAACATGTGGAAATATATATTTCTTTGAACCACCACCAATTGCTATTTGATCGGCTAGTATGAAATGAATGGTTTGATTAATGCCCCTGAAGTGAGACCTTTCAATATATGGGGCATTCCCTGACTGCAGACCAGGGTGTTCTCCTCAATTTTAAGTAGGTTTTAAGTGTCGTCCTCCCCACACACGCACAACTTGGAGAGAGGATAATGGCCAGGACAAGTAAAATCAATTAGCTTATCTTTCTAAAATCCAATAAAAATGTATAATAGAAGTCATCAGAAATTAAAAAACAAGCAAACAAATAATTTTTAAAAAGATTCAATTTAAGTAGTTCAAAATACAAAATGGTTTTGTCCTTTCCTATTGCTATGCAGGATAGATGAGTGATTAGGACTAGTTTAATGGTTTTTCATGGCTCATTCAGAAAACTTGGCAGCTTTTTTTTCCTGAGGGCTTCTACGTTATTTTGTTTTTCCATTGAATACCAATACTGTTAACTCCAAGACTGTATGTTAAAATGAAATTTAGGGAGAAACGATAGAGTTAGAGGAAAATTCTGCAATTACAAAAATTCTAATGACACTTTAAAAGATTAAAAGCAGCTAAATTTTTAACTGGTCAAACCATTTTCTAGTATTTTTTTCCTCTAGACAAGAGTCTATAATAATAATTGTCAACTGGCCTGGAGGTCATTTGAAAAAGCCCCACAGTTAGCATTATCTGTGCCTTCTCCACTTTGAGAATCAATGTTCTATCTACTCAGGCAGCCAATGTGATACAACTGTAATGACTCACCTATTTTCTTTTCAGCAGTATTATTTTAATTATTTGGGCTTAAAATTTTATCCCAAGATGCAGACAAAAAAAAATATACATGAAAACTGGCCAGTCCCCAAAGCACAGATCCAGCGGTTTTAAGAGGAGAGGCAATATTACCCATAACCACACTTTTTTTAAGCATAATTCTCAGTCAGGTATGACATAAGCTTGGTAAGAAATCCTCAAAAGAACTTAAATAGAGTTGTTCTCTTAAAGGACACCTTTTTTGTAGTACGGCTATAGATCTTGCAAGACTTCTGCAGTTTGGTTTAATCAGAGACTTTCCAGAAGTCTAAAAATGATTATGCATCTTTTAAAATTAAGAGTCATTCTGCTCTGTTAATGAAGGGAAAAACAATTATCCTGAGAGATGTCTTATGAGGTCATTGTTTCACATGATAAAAGAAGGTGATTAGGAGGAGGAGTCTAGATTAGAAGTCTTGGATCATTCTAACTGCTCTAACTGATGAATCTTCTTCAAGGAAAAAAGTGTGATCCATTTCTGTTTTTAAAAAGCCAGAGTGTCTGTAATAGTGCAACTAATGACAACCTTCCCGTTATTCTCACGTAAGAGGAAACCCTATAATAAGAGCTTCCCAAAATGTCAAATAATACTTGTCTCATAACAGGGCTTCTTTGTTCATTCACCACGTCTCTTTTGATATGCACAGATAATAAAAGTTCATGTAAAACTAAAGGTAATATAGAGCAGAAGCCAACACTAATTCAGTATAAATATGTCTGATTAATAAGAGTGCCATTGTTATGGTTATTTCGTAATGTCACGATTGTTACAAGAACAGAGGATAGAAGTACTCTTACTCTCACTGTTTTTGTTCATCTGCTGTCATCTAACCAGTTTGAGAATTTTTGTTCAATGGGGGGAAATGAAGGATAGATTTTTGTACATTAATTATTTCTATTGCATTAATTCATTTCATAAGCTGTGAAATTAGCTTTAAATTTAAAAAAAAATTGGGGGTTTTATTATAAAATTAAACCCTACATGCACTGAAAAACAATGAATACATGCTTCAGGCTTAATTTCTAGGCTCCCTTTCTCATGCGCACAACCACTGTGTTACTCTGATATTTATAAGACCTGAAAGATAAAATGTAGCATGGCAGCACTAAGACTCAGTTAGGATCCTGAGAGTAATTTAATACTGCAACCATAGGCAAGATTGTACATGGGATTTCAGTGCCAAAAATCAAAATCCTTTCATGGTGAAATAATAAGAAACTCCAGAAGTGAGTATATGGTCCCTTATTGGAAAGGAAATAGAAAACAGGTAATAGGCAATAGCATATACATTCACCTCAAACAGATAGCCTGATGGATTTTGAAGAAAATTCTAAGACTGGCAGATAAGTTTATATTGCTATTACTTTGCTTTTCTCTTTAAATTCTTATCTCCTGGATCCTGGCCTCCCCCCTTGGGGCAGCAATATAATATAAAAATTTAACAGTCGATCTTAAATTTAGCTGACATTTTTATATCCCTCACAACATACTCTTTAGATTGCACCCAAGAAGGAGATTATTAAATAGTAGCAGGAGACCAGTACCCATAACATTTTGACTGAACAAAAACAGCAATGTGCCTTCTTGCTGAGAAATCAAACATTTATACAATCATTTTAACCAATTTCATAAATATAGGCCTATTAATAACTGGGAAAAGGGAAGAAATTTTATTTCTCCTAAGTCCCTTCATTCTCTCTTCAAACTTCATATTAGTTTAAGCAAGTGCATGAAAAAGAGTATGCTGGTAAACTAGTGTCTCCTGTGAAGCAGGTTCTGTCAGTCAGAAGGCAAGGATACACTTCTGTGATTATCTTAGCCTATTTTTTGGTAGTAATTAGCGAGAGTTCCATTTTACTGGGGCTGGCATCACTCACAACTCACTTTTTTAAAAAATTTAGACTTTTCTTCTCTTTTTCTAAAATGAATTTACATATTTTCAGTCTCTCAATCTCTCCCATGTTTTATTTATGAATATAGCCCTTCTTAATGGTAACATTAATGTGAAAGAGATAGTAATTAATGTCCCAATCTGCTAGGTTAATCCCTTTCCACACTCTCTACAGAGGAGTTTAAGGTAAGTAACAGTTTACAGTCAATATTAGGTTTAATTATGCTTAATGAGAGTTAGTGTCTCTGTTTACTAACTGCATTTAGGTTAGTGGGGCTCCTAGATGAGTTTTCCCTTGGCCTCATTCTTATTTGTTAATAGTGCCACTGTGTACTGTAGACTCAGTGCTTAAATCTATAAAGTTGCTCCTAGAGAACAAAGCAAGTAAGGCACCTGTTTCAGTTAAGACACCATTAAACGTGTGCAGCCTTAACACAAATGCATTTTTCTTTGGGAGGGAAGCTATTATTTTATAATTCTTTCCAAACCAGATCCATTTGAGAGGCGAATTATTGCCTAAGTTCCACTCCTGGATAAGTCTATACATATAGAAAGCTGTTTCAAACTAAGTACAGTCATTAATTGTGGTTAGTATAAAATTATAGAGATTAAACACTTACAGGACTTTCTGTATTAATCCTTTAATTCTATCAATTCAAGTATACAATTCTAAAACTACATTGACCAGTCACTGGTTTAGTTCTTTTTTAGCCTAAAAAAATGTATTTAACTTGATTACAGAGTATAGGACAAAACTTTTGTTTCCTTACTATAGCTATAAAAATAAGCACCAAAATCAATACCCAGACCTAAAGAAATTTAGTAGTAAGCCAAGAAAAATTCAGAACTCATATTTTTAAAGAATCCTTTTTTGCCTTGTTTTTGTTGTGGATAAATTCTAAGTACAAACGATAATATAGTTTCCCTTAGTCTCTTTAAAACTCCAAAACTAATGGGTTTAACAGTGAAAGAAAAGAAAACAAATAAGCTACATTCATAATCAGAAAGACTTTTTATTCCTTAGATCCTGTTTTAAAAGAATTTTAGAAACAACTGACCCATGCCATATGATGGAATATTTGCCTCTTTTTGGAACATTAATTTCTCCTTCCTAACAGCACGCTGATGTCCTTTTGTGGGGGTCACCAATTTCCCTCATGTATAGTCATGATGAGATGATAATTCCAGGTGTAAAAGTAAACATGGAGAAATTAGGTAGACAAAAGCAGTGAAAAAAAAGAAGGAAGAAACACATGCAGTGAAGGAAATCATTACAAATTCATTAAAAAGAAATGCTTCTAAGTTTTGAAAACTGGTGAACACTGCTCAAGTTTAAACAGCTATCAGTTATTTATCATTTTCTATATGCTAGACATTGAATTCAAGAATGTATTAATAATATCTCCAATCTTAACTATAACCCCAAAAGATAGGTATTATTTTTTCCATTTTCTTTTATGAGTAGACTCAAGTTCAGAGAAGTAAAGTAACTTGCCAAAACTCACAGTAAGTAAATGAACCAAAAGTTAAACTCAGCTCTAACTCCAAATTTTATACTATTTCCAGTATAGAAAGCACAGTACAAACAAGTTGAAGAAACAAAATAAAAGTTTACACATAGTCATCAACAAGGCATTCCAAAATTGTCAGCCTGTTAATGACAGTTATTACTTGAAGCTCTAGAGTTAACTAAGGTAGTAACATAATTCTGAAACTAAAATGGAGATTTTTCTATAAAATTAAATGCTTTGTAAAAAGCTTAAAGTATGCACTCAAACATATAAGGGAAGTATTTTTCATAGGGAAAAAGTTTAGGAGCAATACTATCTTTCCTATGACAGAAAAGTCACTTTCCTTAAGAGTTCTCCCTTCTCAATGCTTTTGCCTAAATTATTAAATTTTGTTATGAAACACATCATACAAATTTTAATCTAGAGAAGAATTTGAACAAAATCAAGTTAACCATTTCTAAAATACTTGAAGTACAAATAGGTGGTTATATACCTTTAAGAAAATTAATCAGATTTTTAAAAAGTATTTCTCTCTCCATAATTTAGATTTAATTTTGTAAACTTGGCACAAAGAATACATTTTATTACAAAATAAGAAAGCCTGCTTTAGAAGTGAAGAAATCATCTAAATATTATTAGATTTTTCTTAAATAGCTACATTAAACTATGTACTCTGAACTATTTTCAGTATTTGTAAATCTTCCTTTTTATCCAATAAGAAACACACTAAATTCTTCCATTTCAAATACTGATGGTATCAGCAAGGTGTTCTCACATCTTACCTAAACTGACCTTATGTACTTTTCGTCTCAGTACCTTGAGCTGTGCACACTTGCCAAAGTCACTTGAGCAAATTACATTCTCTCACATCGACCTGGGCATTCATAAACACCTACTCATGTATCCTTTGCTCTAGAAAAAGGAAAGAGAAAATGCCTAGATTTAAATGATCTTAAAGTCCCTCTCACCCGATAAACATATTTTAAAAAGCTGGTCTCCACCCACTGATATAACACACTATGGCAAGATGAACACTCACACACTCCCTAGAAGCCTTCCCTAGGTGCACCCTGTCCCGACTGCCCCCCACATCCAACACCCCAAACCAGCAACCCTCACTTGCCATATTGCCAAAAAAGAATTCCCAACATTGTAGTTTCAACCATGTACCCCCCAATTCCCAGTACTTACTTACTCCCTCCCCCAACCCTTCCCCAAGTTCCATGGACAGTCCAACCCACCCTCCCCACCCCACCCCCCTGACAAACCAGCACTGCCCAACCTAAATGTATCATTACACCACTGTCGTGTCCCTCTACTGTACAATTACATACTTCCCCCTTATCATAGATTTTGCCCATATGGGCGTTGGCTCACAACCTTCTTCTCCCTTTCTATTTCCTGTAAACCTATCTTCCAGACTCTAGCTCTGTAAGTCTGCTCAATTTGCTTAATTCATATCAGTGAGGTCATGTAATATTTGTCCTTCAGTACCTGGCTTGCTTCACTCAACATAAGGTCCTCAAGATTCATCCATGTTATCCCATGTGTTAATACTGTATTCCTTCACATAATGAGTGGCAAGGTGGTGGTCTCCCATCCTGGGGAGGCCTGCTATGTTCTCAAGTAGAGGAGCAGAAGTCTCTCAAAAGCATGGGCAGTGCTAACAAGAGAGGGCAGACCACTGTGTCAAGCCCTCAGTATTGTTGCAAGTAACTATGAACTTTTTCCTTCAAGGAGTGAAACCTGGAGGTTGCTGTGGGTCCCAAGGGGAGGGGGAAGGAGGAACAGAATAAATGAAATGGGGGGCATTTTGGGGGAGATGGAAGTGTTCTACATGATCTTGCTATGATGGATACAGGCCATGTTGAATTGCATCAAAGTTTATAAAAGTACATGGTCCAAAATGTAAACCATAATGTAAATCATTTACCATGGTTGGTAGCTATGTTTCAATATTTGTATATCAGTTGTAACAAACCTACCATCCACATGTAAAATGTTACTAGTAGGGGAAGGGGGAAAAGGGGGAGGATGTTGGCTATGTTGGAGTCCCTGTATTTGATACATGACTTTTCTGTAACCTAAGAGTTCTTTAAGGACAAAATGAAGAAGAAAAAAAAAAAAGTAAGACACTGGGGGAATAAATGGAAGACAATGTTACTGTACATATAGGACAACAGATCTTACAGTGATGAAAGGGAAAATGCCAAAAAAATTTTAAATATTTTTTCATTATTTTTCTTATCCCAAATTTTTATTTTCTTATTTTTATTTCATTTTTTATTTTTATTTTTTGTATTTTATTTATTTTTAAAACTATCATTATTATTTCATTTTCTTATTAATCGTATTTGGCTATTTTATTGGCTTTATTTCTGAAGAAGTTTTGAATCACAGAAGGGTTACAACTGTGGCAGAGGAGGATCATTGGTGTGGGTTGTCAGAAATGGGGGATTCATGGAAGGAAGCTCACGTGGGCATACATATAAGGCATATAAATGTGTTCAAATGTTCATGGGGCATTGTCACAGTGGTTGGAGAGTCACACAATAACCGAAGGAATATCAAGTTCCCATCCTGAGGAGCTCTACCACATTCTCTAATAGATCAGCAAGAATCCCCTGAGCACAAGGGCAATTACCAGTGAAGGAGGATGGTCCATTGACAGGCCCTTGAAATTGATGACCGTGCATATGAACCTTTACTCTTGAAATTGAAACTTAGCCTAGTATTATAGGGTCCCTAAGAGTTGCCTCCTGGAAGCCTCCTTGTTGCTCAAATGTGGCCTCTCTCTAAGCCAAACTCAGCATATAAATACATTACCTTCCCTCCAGCATGGGACATGACTCCCAGGGATGAGCTTCCCTGGCACTGAGGGATTTCTACCAAGCTCCAACTAGCAATGCAAGTGGAAAAAGATCTTGACCAAAAGGGGGGGGGGCAGGTAAAGGCAAATGAGTTTATATGACAAGAGACTTCAAAGTGAGTTGGGAGGTCATTCCAGAGGTAATGCTTATGCGTGTCTCAGCAGGATCTCTTTGACTACCAAAGGAGATATTATCCCAAATAGCAGGGCTCCTGAGGGCTTTGGAGACATCCAGACACTATAATTAGGGCAGATAGATCAAGAGTTTGGTGCCTTGCCAGTGGGCCCTACTTTGGAATTTATGCTCCCCAGAGTGACAGAGTTGGACTCAGTTGTGGTTTCCCTACACATGGCTCTTCTGTCCTTCTAGTTGAGCCTATAATTAGTACTAGAGTTGGCAGATGTACATCCAAGAGACTTAAGTCTTTGGGCTCTCTATGTGCCAGCTGGGCTCTGAATCTCAAAGGAGTTGCAACATCTACTCTCCAGTTCATTGGACTCACCCAGGACATCTAACACAGTGATGATGGACAACTACCATACCAAAGAACTGAGAGAATCTACAACTGCAAGCAAGAGAGTCCCATTCATCGGCCCTGTGGGATCACAGCCCACTCTCAATTAGAGGTGGAGTGGACATCACCATCCCAGAATCCTCAGATAAATTGAGGAATGAACTATGGACTGAAGTAGACTTACTGGTATTCTATTATAGACTTATTGTGATTATAGCAATGGAAGAAATTCTATCATTGATGTGAAGCCAGTGGCCACTGGAGGTTCTGTGGGCAGGGAGAGGGAAAAACAGGTGTAACACAGGGGCATTTTGGGGGCTTTGGAATTGTCCTGAATGACATTGCAACGACAAATACAGGCCATTATAAATCTTGTCATTAGCTACAGAATTGGGTGGGAGAGAGTGTAAACTACAATGCAAACTTTAACCCACGCTTAGTGGCAATGCTCCTAAATGTGTTCATCAATTGCAATGAAGGTACCTCATTAATGAAGGATGTTGTTAATGTGGGAAAATGTGGAAGGTATGGGGAGCGGGGCATATGGTAATCCCCTATATGTGATACTTGTATAATCTATTTTTTTTTACTTAAATTAAATTTTAAAAAAAAGATACGTACTAGAAAACCCGAAAAATAAAATAAAAATAAAAAGCTGGTCTCAACCTGATACCAGAGTTATATAAAATAAGTATGATCTTAGTGTTAACTCCTAGGTTATTACATCAAAATCCCTATAGGGTGGTATACCAGACTTAATGTACTGATATAAATATGCATTGCATATGAATAATATGCATAAATGTATGCCAGCTATTTATTATATTTGAATGTATATGATATATACATACAGGCATTTACATTACAGCATTCATTCTTGAAAGTTAAAAGGAAAACACTTAAACTGTTTTCATAACATGAATTCTAACAGAAATAAAATGTCCTTTAAAAACTATAATTAATGGCTGCTGTGTCAAACTATGAACCAAAGGGTCAAATCTTATAATTCACAGTTTGAGAGGTCATAGCTCAAATTATAACCTCAAAAAACTGATTATCTGCGATTAATTTGACAAATTCACGTATTATACACTGTATGCATACAAAATCTTTTTGTGAGTGAAGAATGTGTGTCCAAGTGGACAGCTGATGGACAAAATGGACTTTTTACTGAACAAGCATAATGGCTTGGAATGCCTTTCAATGAACATGCAAGGCTGGAAGGCCAAACAGTACACATATCCAAAAGGAAGCATAATGAAAATCTGATCAGAAGAGAAAGCAGTTCCACACACATGTGCAATGAAACGAAGGCAAAAATATATATTTCTATCACCTGCTCTTTTTTCACCATTACTGCAACCCAAATAACAGATAACCTCTGGACTATTAATAAACAATCTTTAAAAGAAATAATTTTCCATAATTTAAAAATTATTAGAAATTCCCCCAAATTTCTAAACTGGTATTTGAAAATACTTATGGAGGTCATCTATATCATATACACTAAGCCAGGCTCACAAAATTGTTTTCTTTATGACTCAACTTGGAAGCATATGTTACTTCACCTATCTTTATCCCAAAGCTACCCCTCTCCTTATGGCACAATCTGAAATAATTTGTCCTCTGCAATTCTTTAATCTAGAATTAATCTACTGTTAGGAAGACAGGCCATTAAAGATAATTCCTCCAGTATAGACCAAATGTCCTAAACCCATGCCAGAATTGAGATGTCCAGCAAAATAAGTCATTTAATTATAAATCTATGTTTCTAGTGTGTTTTGTGTTTATCTGTTTGATATCTAGTCTCTCTTTTAGGCCATAAATTTCACAATGGCAAGGATGATGTTCTTTTGTTCAACAGCTATATCTAACACCTAGGAAGTTCCTAGCTCAGAGCAAGCATTCAGTAAATATTTGTTGGAAGATGGAAAGGAAGGAGGGAGAGAAAGAAGGAAGAAGGCCTAGGGTTAACTTATCTTGTCACTTACTCCTCTGATGTTTGTATATGTATACATGCAAAGACAAATCATAGGAAAGGGAAAGAATGTTTTCTTAAGTTTTTCAATTTAAATTAATCTTATTATAACTGTTATCACAATACTTTTATTACAACAAAAGACTAAAGTGAATATATTTACTAGTACCTCAGCTTGCCACATACTGTGGGAAACACTATATGGCCAGGAGAGGCAAGGTTCCTTATAGCATAAGGCATATAGTCTTTTGAAGGAGACAAAGATTCATTTACAATAGAGTGTACTAATTACGTTGAAATAGTAAAAGCATAGGTTCTTGTGGGAGAAAAAAGCAAACATTTTGACTGGCAAAAATGTTTACATGCTCAATGCTTTACTTTCATTCCATTATGTCCTGTTCTGAGAGACCTTTCTGACACATGTGAACACTGTTGGCTATTGAGGCACAGGGAAATATATGCTCTCATATGTTACTATGAGATCTGCACATTTAAATCTTTAAATCATGAGAAAATGAATTTGAAAACCATTCTTTTCCTTATGGTGAAAGCTTCACTCTAACACCACTGATCCTGGTAATATGTTTCTGTCATTCCGTGGAGCAAGCCCACAAATACTGGGCCCTTGATAGGTGCTGGACTCAACCATCTGGCCCTTTATTTACTTAATTCTTTTTTAATACTAACAAGTGTATTAGTAACACTTCCTTGATCACTGAGAAATATAGAGCTATCACACAACCAAGATTTTCCCTAATTTTGAAAGTCACTAATTAGTTGTGGGTAGAGTTGGGGAGTATTACAAACATTATGGTGAGCAGTACTACAATAAGTAATCTAATTCCAAAAAAGAAAAGCATGTTAATCTGCTTCCCATTTCATTAGAGGAATTAAAAACATGGTGTCATCACTAAAAAATATAAAAAGAGACTTGGATATGCGAGGGAATGGTAGATAAGGAGGATTGTTTAGGAAAGAAACACAAATCCCTTTCATTTATTAGAAAATGTTTGTCCTTTATTGTTTTTGTTTGATTGTTTTATATACCATTGTGTTTTGTGAGCATAGTTTATTCAATTAATATTTCCAAAGAAAACAAATAAGTAAATGAATTCCATTCAATAGCACTGATCATTCTACTAGTACTTAAGTCATACATTAGACAATTTTGGGATCTGCATTATCTTTTCAAATAAAGAAGGTTTTAATTACTTAAGCATGCAGAATAAAATACTGTAGGCTTAAAGGAGAGAAAGCAGTTTTCAAAGTGCTAAAAAGTCATTTAGAGAAAAGGTATGGTCTAATTATAAGGCATTGACATTGGGAAGTTACATATTTTAAGCCCATTAGAAAACATTCATTTTTAGTATTTTTCTGTTGGATGAGAGATAGTCTAACACTTTATAATTTTCTAAAAGAGTTAGATTCTTCAAAGAACATCAGCTGATTGTTGTGTGTGTTAATTCAACCATCAAGTTGAAAATATCATAACTCAACTCCCTGGAACAAAAGATTTTAACTGTGTAAGGTTGATTCAGTTCTGCTCATTTCTTGGATCAGAAAAAGAAATGTAACACCAAGCAAAAGCCTCTTAGAGATGACTTCGGGTTTCAGTCTTTCTCCATTGTTCATACACATTTGGGGAAAAGAATGACATTATCTTACAATATTTACCCAAATAACTAGAATCTCAACTAAAAAATTATAAAAATGTGGATTGTGAGGTATGCATTAGTATTTCTTTAACCAAAATTTGTAACTAATGAGTAAAAATTAATTGGTTCATACATGGAAGGAAATTGCTGAAATGATGAAAAATAGGATAAACAAGAAAAAAGCACATTGTTTAATATGTAATTTAAGAGCTGTCCAAGAATTTGGGCATGGCTTATTTAAGGGAATATGAGAAAAGAAGAAAGAATGCCTTTTAACACAAATAAATGCAGGTATAGGAACATAATAGGAGCTTTGTGTTACATTGGAATTTAAATTCTTCTGGGCAGTGATCAGCTAAGAAGGAACAGAGACAGTAACAATGCAATGATTAACTAGCTGACAAAGCTATTATTCATGGAAGGTATGTAAGACATCAGGGCAGCCCGATATTGATGGCCTCTCCCCATCAAGCATCTTTGCCAGTATAGACTGGATGCCTGGAACCAGGCAAGACACAAAAACAATTAAAACCTAGAGCCAGCTAAGGGAAGATTCAGCATAATCCATCTGCAATTTTAAATATTACTAGAAGTCTCCATAGAAGAATATATACCCCCTTGGAATTGGAACATATTGTGTTTATAGGATATTGACTGACACTTTTCTACTTATGTTACTATGCATAGGAACATGCCTGAAATACCACTCTAGAAATTCCCAGAAAAAAATGATTTTCATATTAGTTGGCAAAAATTTCTGTTGATAGGTATGACTATCATGTCATGGTTTGAACAGATGGTCAAAGTGAGTCCATTTCACTGACAGTATATGGGCATTTTTTTTAAATCCCTGAACAAACAAAACAAAAGCATAACACAGAGGAGGTCATTGAGCTGTCTTTCATTTGGTTGGCCATTTTATCTATGAAATGTGAAAATAAAAAACCAACATGGGGGAAGCAGATGTGGCTCAAGCGATTGAGCTCCTGCCTAGCACATGGGAGGTCCCCGGTTCAGATCCCAGGGCCTCCTAAAGAAGATGAACAGGACAGCAAGCTGGAACAATGGCAGGCACAGTGAGCTGGCGCAACAAGATGACACAACAAGGAGACACAAAGAGTAAAGACAATGAGAGACACAACAAAGCAGGGAGCTGAGGTGGCTTAAATGATTGGGCGCCTCTCTCCCACATGGGAGGTGCCGGGTTTGGTTCCCAGTGCCTCCTAAAGAGCAGACGAGTAGACATAGAGAGCAGACAGCGAGCATAAACAACAAAGGGGGGGGGAATAAATAAATAAAAATAAATCTTTTAAAAAACAACAACATGGGCCATAATCCTATATAATACCATTTCAAAATAACATTTAATCAAACAAAGAAGTATTTATATTTAAAAATTATCCTGGTATTTGTGAAGATGGAAAAATACATGTGATAATTTTTTTTTAATTTGCTAATGTCCAATAAAAGGAGAAAAAATAAAATAATTATTGCCTCATTCTTCAGTTTTTGAACAAACAATTTACAATTAAAAGCAAGTTACAATTCTTTATTTGTATTCAGGCCTTTTAATGAGATATCAGGGGAAAATATATCTTTAAAAAAATCAAATTCACATCTTAAAATCATTTTCTCATTGAAAGGCTGTGGGCTCTGTGTATATATATTTTTTTACTGAATAATTTTTAAATATAAAAACTGAAATATTCATAACAAACAAAATAAAGTAATAGTCTGACAGATATCTCATCACCAATTATTACATTTTACAACGTAAGGTCTTTTAAAACACATGCACGCATGTACACACACACACAGGGCTAATCAAATTTTTAGTATGGCTAACTTCATTTCTGTAACCAATCTAAAATATGCTTTACCTTAATTTTGTGAAATAAAAATTAAAAATATTGTGGGGCAAGAAAGAGAGAGAGATAAAAATTAAGAATATATTCCTATCTCAAATAGTTAGAACTAAAAAAATTTTGCAACAAATTGCTAAAAATTATATTGTAAAAAGACATCTACACGTAAGGCTGTGAAAAGTTAGTTGGAAGGAGAATTGGGGTTACCCTATCTTCAGAAAGAGCTGATGAAGTATGAGGTTTAAGAGTACATCTTTAGTGCTTCTGTACCTTAAAATATTGCCGAGTATTAATTTTTCATCAAGTTGTCATTTTCTTTGACATTTGGTTTTATTAATCAAGGCATTTATCATTAATTTGTAGAAAATATCATAATTAAGTCAAATAAAATAAAATCCTTAAAAGGCTAAAATTAGAAAACAGGTGAATTAGAACTTTGACATTACCCTGTTGACATACTAGACTTTTTTTTTGGAAGCGGGAATCAAGTTTTTGCAGTGAGTTTGGTTCCTCAGTCTTGGGACTGGTTGATTTTTTTAAATGTTATAAAGATTTGATTTAAAGCTCCTTGACAGTTTTGACATTCAGGTGAAAGTACTGCTGCTGCATTTGGAATAATTTGCATATCCCACTGCTAAACGGAATGTTTGAGGTATGCTCTGGTGTAAAGAAATTAAAAACAAGCTATCACACATGCTTAAGTGTACGTATTCACAAAACTGATGGTAGGATCACACCATCCCATCCCCCTCCAATGTAATCTATGATTTACGCTTCTATAATAAATTACCCTACCATGTTATTCTTGCTGGAAGATCTAACCATGCATGTAAGAAGCAAAGTAATTACAGCCCCCCCTTGTCTAGGAAAGCTTCTTCAATCCCTATGAGCTCTTTATACACAATGCAACAACACAAGTCTATAGTAACCTTCTTGCCTGAAATTCTGGACTTAGTAGCCATTAAATCTCACATGAATGGTTGTGCTGTCCCCAACAAATGTATCTTTCTTTCTTACAGTTAGTTGCAAAGCTTTCCCTAAGGAGAAATAGATACTGACATTTTGGCTCTGAGCCAATATGATTGTCTAAGAAAAGGGCAAGGTACAGAATCAAAAGAGTCCCAAACTAATGAGAAACAATAGAACAACACACTCCCATATAGAAGAAAGAAGAGGTATAGAAACACCCAACTGGACTAAGATATTCTGAGATGACATAAGGCTTCTTCTTTTCTGACTTGTAATTTCAGATTATTTGTAGCTAGATATAGAAAAGGATATTTAACGTGTTGAAAGATAATAAAGGAAAGATCTGAGGTAGTAAACCCAAGGCTTTAAATATTATGAAACATTTCGAGAAGATAAAATCCATTCAAGAAAATATCACTGGACATTACCTTTAGCCTTCAGACTCTCACAGGGCAATTCTTAACAGTTCTTTTTGTGGGTCTATAATAAAGAGATACTTGAAATTAGAAATCTGCCAAGAAAATTTATATTTCCATAATATATTTATGACAAGCCATGAGAATTAGGTAGCTGAATTTGTTTATGTCAACTAATATCTAGAGTTTTAAAAATAAAAAGTAAAGTGCAACAAATTCAGATTCAGATGTATACTTATAGTACAAGTACTCAATAAAATGTGGCACAAATACATTATCTAAACCCCTGTGTATACATTTTTGAGAAGGATGGGGAACAAGGGATTTATTATAGCATTACTAAAAGCTTTCTTCATTTACACTAATAAAGGTATTTACATTTATATTTTTATAATTAAAAAAACTAATTTAAAATAGCTTTTGTCCCATTTATTGATTTATTTGTTTATTTTAATTTAACAAATGTTTCTCAAAGAGCTATGATGTAAAACACACTGGTAAGCATTGGTGCGTTAAGAAGTATACAAAGCTAAGCACAAGCCTTAAAACAGTTTAAGATTTGCAATTGGGGTTGGAGAGATTTGCATAAATACAGATAATCCAAAGAGAACAAAAAAGAAAAATGGGTGGAAGGAAATAAGGAAGCATAAGGGAATGTGTTCAGTATATATTGAACAGATCTATGGCACCTAACGCATTAGCATTTGAACCTGGCTATATAATTCTTGTCTTAGAAGCAAAGCTAATGGCAGTGTCCTACCCACATTTGCAGGCAAAGATGCCAAATAAATGAATAAGTCGCTTTTAAATTCTTTTCTATCCAAATGTATCTGATATTATAGACTCAATGCTGGTCTGTGAGCAGCAGAGGAGACAGGAGGTTGAGGTGCCTTTAAAGTGACTTTAAGTTTAATTTGGTGTGGAACAGGTGTAACTCAGTGGTTGAGCAACTGCTTTGCATGTAAGAGGTCCTGGATTTAATCCCTGGTACGTCCTATTAAAAAAATAAAAATTTAAATTAAAAAAAAATGTTTTACTAATGGAAATGCACACATAAACATATAAACTGATCCTATAAACTGGTACATCTATAGTAATAACCCATTAAATAAAGGTCTAAGGACTTTAATTGGGGCTTTAATATGCAGAAGCAATGCTTTAAAAAAGAAAAACAAAGACTCAAATATCAAGCCACACCTGAGTTTAGGCTGTACTACTAGATAAGTAGGGTCTAGAAAATAAAGGTGATAGTTCTGCTCTACTACTCAGGGAACACAAGCAATATTATACTTACTTTGTAACATCAAAAAAGGCACTAAAGACCACATTTCACATCATAGACCACCCTCTCTCCCACACAGTTCTGTGTGGTATATGCTGATGCAAAATGGCCTACATCTGTTGCCGCATATATCATTTTACAAATATTGGTATGCATTGTGAAAAAAATTGATTTTTACCAACAATAAAAAAATAAATTTAAAAAAAGGCTCTGAAAATTAGAATCTGTTAGGAGGGGTGAGACAAAATCATTAATTATGTATAAATAGAGGGTGTTTAAAAATGGAATAGAAATCCCTATATTTTTTGTGTAACATTTGTGTAATCTAAGTATCTTTTTTAAAATAAATAAATAAATAAAAATGGGATAAAACTTTCACATTGGGTGGACAAGGTGAAGAAGGATATCTTTAAGAAAATTAAGCTAGTCATTACATGAAATATTATAAAATAATTATTTATTTCCTGTTTATTTTGTTAGAATGTAAGTTCTATGAAAACAGGCACTTTACCTTTTTCACTGTATCCCCATTTCTATGAATAATGCCTGACACAGAGTTGGGGATCAATGAATATTTATTGTATTATAGAATGAACAGCCTGACCAATCTATGAAGCAGGCACTAAATCTACATCTTTTTATAAATAAAGACATTTAAGCTTAAAGAAGTTAAAATATACTAAATTAAACTTTATCCTCTGTAACACTAACATCGAATAAATCATTGTTTATTCTTCTATTCAATACTTATTCCAGTAGGAGAGACAAACAATGAGCATATAAATTATATTAGACATATAATTAGTACTATGAGGATAAATAAAACAAAGTAGTCATTGGGAGTCACATGGGCTGATATTTTAGAAAGACTTGGACAAGGAAGCTTCTCAGAGGAGGTGACAATAAAAAGGATCTGAATGAAGTGAAAGAGAGAATCAAGAATATATCTGGGATACTATTTGGGTTGTTGTGAAGATTAAATAACACATATAACCTTGCTTAGGACAATGGATAGCACATAGCGAATAGTAGTTCATAACTATTACTTTATTATCATTATTTTTGTAAATTATAAATTTTACATAATTTTGTACATTATTTTGTAAATTCCCTCCACTAGATTATAAACTTGCCAAAGGTATTCATTTTTATCTTCTCTACAGCTCTTTAAATAGTGCCTAGCATGAACTCAATAAACACTTGCAGATCTGAAAATAGGAAGACACAATTATCAGTTCATTTATTTGAAAAAGTAAACAGACTATATGAATATGAAAAAGTCACCATATTTTATATGCCAGAGTTAATCTAATTCTGTTAAATAAATGTCACATAATAACATTTTCTGGACAAAAAAAAAGAAAACGAAAAGAAAATACATAAAATGTCTAGGGCCAATATTAATCATGGATAACAAAAGAAAAAGAAAGAATTGGGGAAAAATGAAGTTATCATTATTAGGCCAGTATTTTGACCATTTGCATGTTCTGTCTGCCTGCATCAAATTAATAAATTTTCTCCCTAGTGATAGGACTTTATTACCCAGATAGCTTTTGTATTTCTAATGTGAGCACAGGCCCAGCATACAGCAAGCACTGAATTGTTGGACTGAATTAAACTAAAGCTACCTTTAGCAGTTACAATGCTTTAAAGTTAGTGAAAATAAAACAAAAATCAAAAACAGATTGACAACTTTGCAAAATAAATTTCAATAGAAAAAAATACCAAGTTTAAGTTTCTACCCTGTAGCAAAGGGGTAAAGAAAAGGATAGGTTTTTACCAAAAATTGAAATATAAGTAAAGGTTAGGGTATTGGCATTGAAAGAGACAGATTAATGGAGCAGACCAGAAAGACTCTGGCATGGAGTGTATATTTCAGGTAGCACTTCCATAAACGGTGGTGAGATAACTAATTAGAAGATAGGGAAAAAATTAAGTTTTAATTTTAATTTTAAGTAGGCAAATCCATAAATCTTTATGCTTATCTTATATACTTCTGCTAACAAGGCCTTTCCTACCTTGGAGTTCAGCTTTCTTAGACATGTTTTATTGTTTTACTTCTTACATTCAGATATAACAATCTGAACATACAAGTCACAATAGAAGAAACACAAGGTAAGCTATATATGAAATATTAATCTGCAATAGCAATGAAAGAAGCACAAATTAAAATAACCTAAATATTCCATAATAGTGAACTGGGTAAATGAATTTATGTGATATAATACTAAGCTTCTATGAAACATGGCAAGTAAAAATTTATAACAACTAATAACGAGATACCAATTTTTAAAATAAATTGTGTATATATAATATATACTTATACAGACTATGCACAATTTTTGTATGTATGAATATATAAATGTGTGTGTATATTAGAATAAAACATAGGTGACTGTTAAGGACCTATACTAAATTATACCTAGAACTTATCTCAGCTGTTAAGATTATGGCAGATGTTTTTTCTTCTTAGGATTTTTTCCCCCAAGTTTTCTACAATAAACATAAATTACTTTTTAGAAAATAAAAAAAAGGGTTAAAAGAAGGCACTAGTTTGTGCTTCAGGGAAAAAAAATTAGACGATTTATGATGATTACTAGGTTTCCTGAACTATTAAGAAAGCCATTTGAAAAAGTCTTTATCTTTTAATGAAGCCCTTCAGTTAACTGCATAGATAAAAAAGGAAGTGAGGAAGGAAAGAGGAAAGGAAGCATGAAGAAGGAAAGAGAATAAAAAGGAAAAAAAGAAAAGGAAAGAAAAATAGGACTTGTAACAAAACAGTAACCACCCATAATGGTATGTATTAGATTTTTTAGCAGCCTACATTTTATTGATCATATCTTTAATTAAATTCTCAAAGAAAAGCACAACCTGAAAATGTAGAAAATTTATAAGGTTTAGGGTTACATATATATAATAAGCATACTATTATAAAAGAAACTAGATAAACTATGCTCCATTTCAATGATAGGACCACTATAGGGAAACAAACATAATATGCCATGAGAACAGATGAAACTGCTCCAAATCAGTTTTAGAAGTAGGAGTATAAATTTCAGATAAAATTTTAAAGTAAGCAAATGACTATTTCAATCAACTGCCAAATCTTGCTGTCCATTCCTGCATAAGAAATACTTTGTAATCCATAATGATTTACTTGATGACTGTGACTTTTTCAGATAGTTATTTCAACTGGTATCATTTTATATGGGACTGTATCCATTTTAGGACAAGATGAATAGAAATGCTAAAGGCCATTCTCTATCAATAATTATAAAACGCAATTACTTCTGGCTAAAAAAATGTAAACATGGGGTTTGATTGTATCCTATCGAAAAATGGCAAATGAAAACCAATTTATAATCCTCAAAGAACTTCAGAATGGGAAGCGGATGTGGCTCAAGCGATTGAGCTCCTGCCACAGTGGGAGGTCCCAGGTTAGGTTCCTGTTGCCTCCTGAAGAAGATAAGCAAGACAGAGAGCTGCCGCGATGGGCTGGTACAGTGAGCTGATGCTACAAGATGACACAACCAGAGACACAAAGAGGAAACATAATGAGAAAGACAAAAAAGCAGGGAGCAAATGTGGCTCAAGCAATTGAGAACCTCTCTCCCATGTGAGAGGTCCCAAGTTCACTTCCCAGTGCCTCCTAAAGAGAAGATGAGCAGACAAAGAGAGTGCACAACGAATGGACACAGAGAGCAGACAGCCAGTACAAACAACGAGGGGGGGAATAAATAAATAAAATAAACCTTTAGAAAAAAAAAAACTTCAGAAAGAGCCTGTACATTTATACACTCAGGAAGACAAGATGCATTCCTCTAAGTCTGGAAAAGGCTAATTTAATTCTAACCTATCCATAGTGATGCATCTTGTGGTTGAGGTGTTCATTCTGACTTCGAGTATTATTAAAGTTTTAAAAATATCAGAGAATTCTGATCATTTCTATGGTAGACTTCTCTAAGAACCCTTCATAATAGCAGCCTGCTAAATCTCTTTCTAAAACCATCTAAAATCAAGTCAAATTCCATTGATCTGGGAGCTCCAGGGCAACAACAAAAGACCATTCACTTGACTCAATTCTACGCGCTATTAAGTATTCCAGTTTCTCTTCCAAACAGAGGGGAAAAGTTCAGAAAAATTATATACCAAATACTGCTTTAACACTAAAATCCAATCGATTTTTAAAAAATTTCTTACTTGTCTCTTTAAAAGTAACCAAAGTTCTTCCCTTTATTTCTTGCAGCTTCAGTCTATCTTTATTACCCAATAGCAGAATGCTTTAAATAAATTCTTAAAAACCAACACAACAAAAAATAAATAAATTATAACTCAACGGCTATAAAAAGTACACAGTTTAACCTGCTTAATTATTAACAGGTAAAAAGAATGCATTTCTGAATTATTTACTTAATCTCTATAAACTAAAATCTTTAAAGTTTTTGAGCTTGGAATGTGTGCCCTTTCTAGGGATTATAAAACAATTATTTTAAGATATTCTATTAATCTAATTTAACAAAAACATTTAAAAAGCACCAGAGTAAATGTGAATTTAGGCATTTGCACAGTACATAGGAGATACAACACATGTTTTAGATTTCAGAAGTCAGTAAAATTCTTTTCCTTCCAAATTTCCCTTGTCCTCTCTTAAATACTTTATTCCACAATACATTTAGACAAAATGAATAGAAATATTCTGTACTAAGTTATAATATTGAGATTGATAAAATAGTGGTTTAAAGCAAACATTTAGAGAATGCTCTTATTCCTCAGCATTTCATAAAAACATCTATAGCTATGAAGCTATAGAAAATGCCAATAATGTTAAAGCTAGAAGGAAATAAGAAAGAGGGAAGAGTAGACAAAATCACCATTTTCACTGGATGAAATACTAGCTTAGCTAATTTTGCTGCTTGACACAGTAAACACTGATTACCAGGAATGCTGGTCTATTAAAATTTCTGGTTAACTAAGAGAAGGGTTCATCGGGGGCAAAAATGTTTTTGTTTTGATTCCTTTTTACCACAAATTTAAGACATGCTAATAGATTTCCCTGCCTTGGTAAATAGATATTATAAACATAATTTTATCTTTCATTAAAGATAAAAAATTTATATGGCTTTTAGCTTTTGGGGATGTCATAAGCCCCTGTGAAAACATGATAAAAGCAAAGGATCTCATTCTCTAGAAAAGTGCACATTTTCAAAAAAACTTTGTATAAAATTTGTAGGGGTCCAGGGACTCAGGTAAAGACACCTTGCCTTCTCATTTTATGGAATTAAAAATACTTAAATATAAGAAACTGTAACAACTGCACAGTGACCCAGGACCAAACAAGGATGTTTGATGTCTTTTTGAAGACACCCTAATCATGGGCTCTTTTCTTATGATTTGTCTCCTTTTTTCTAAAGGAGAGTGTAAAAACAATTCTGGTTTATTTAGCATTGGTTAAAGGTTAAACATGCCTATTTTTAGGACAACTGCATTACCAGTATTGTAAGCTTTAAAAGAAAAGCTTTCAAATCATTCCACATTCCAGAAGAAGCAATAATTTTCTTTTTTGTATTTTGCAACTAAGAGGAGGCAGGGTCAGAAAGAAAGCTACTTAATTTTCACCTTTACTTCTGAAGATCAATAGATAGCAGCAAACACTTACATAAACATAACCTACTTCAGATTCTAAGTGCTTTTCTGTATATTAACTTATTCAAACCTCACAAAACTTTTGTGGGTACTATCGTTATCTCTACTTTGTTCATGTGTAAATTAAGACACAGAACCAGGATCCATACTCTATCTGGCTGCAGAGCCTGCACTCCTACATGTCATACTACACTACCTGCTTCGATCTTCATGAGTCGATGGGTTTTCTTATGCGGTTTTATACAAGTATACTGCCTCACTGTCATGCAGGAGACATTCATAATGTTTTGACCAGAAAAATTCACTTGAGAAGTTGTTCAGAAGTTGCTGATGAAAAACTGGCATCACCCTTGTGCAAGTGGCAGTTATATACCATGTAAATTTCCCAGAGTCACATGGCCCAGATGGAAAAATAAAATAGCACTACCTCAGTAAATGTGGAAACCTCAATAAATGCTGACCCCTCATTTCCTTTTTGGAAATACTTGAGATTGGATAGAAAATTGAATGATTATACATTCTCATATTCAGCCAAGAAAACAGTATAAATGGGCCATATTATTATAATAGAGTTCCCAAAGGTGGGATTGTCTGCTATTACTAATTGGTATAAAGAGAGTTACAAACCAGACTATAAGTTTTTTTTTTTTTACTTTTTAGACTTAGTTTCCATAAAATAAAATATTAAAGTAAAATACATATTGAGGCAAGGCAAGTTGCTTCAGTGGCTAAAGCTGTAGCAACATGAAATTTTTCTTGGCATATCCCTTTCACTGACAGATTGAGTGTTCCCAGAGATAGTAACCAATTTGTATCACAGGATTTGCTTTTAGTGTACTAACCTTTTTATTTTCAGTAGTCCCATGAAGACCAAAGACTGAAAAAACAAAATTTCCCAACCTTACAGTTTGTACAAAAAAATTCTTGGTTACAAATTCATTCCATTTAATATTTGTTGAATTATTCCCTACATATAAATGCAAGCAAACGGCTACCAGTGAAACACAGATCTGAAAGGGCAAAAAGAAGGAAGAATGTTCAGAATCATGAAAAATGGTTAAATATCAGATATACAGGAAATGAAAGTACAGCACAAAGAAATAGGAATACAGATGCAAGACAACATGACAAGGAAAATCTTCATAACTGAGACCATTTTTTCTACTTTAGAACCAGAGACCTTTGTGTAGTAATTGACTCCCATGCAGTCAAGCCAGACTGCAAATGGGAACCTGGTTAAAATGGAAAGTATGCCTGGAATACAATATCATCCTCAGCTTTCTCTGTCCCTAAGTCATCCTGTACTCCATAATGCAACAAATATTTGGAAATCATCTCATAATTAACTCATTCCCTATAATGATTCCCAAACACTTGCAATATCAAATTCTATGTGCTTGGTTTTCAAAGTCCTCCATAATCTAGTTTCATCATTCTTATTCGTTCTTACTTAGAAATACCGCAGAAATTGCACCTTCCAATTCAATTAGATAAGATTTTAAACTAATATACATTGATTCAGTAAATATATGTTGGGGACTAAAATGTGTTAAGTAGCATTTCTGGAGCTAAAATATTTTCAAACATATATCAGGTTTTCCATAAACATTCAACATGTCCTCTATGATGTCTTTTCTATCTAGTCCAGCATGGGGGATTCTTGTCCATTCTCTCAACTACTTTAAATTTAGAATGAACAAGAACTAACTTTAATTTGAGAAATGCCAGTATGATAAATTAAAGCTATGATGTATCATAGCAATCAAGAACCTGGTATATGATTTAGGAACTGAAAAGCATTGCTTCTCAAGGTTGTTCTGGTCACAAGATTTCAGGGACATGGACAAGGTAGAAAATGCTGATGAAAGATAACAGTGAAACTAGCAAGTTTGCACCAGATCAAAGCACCAGACCAACATCGAATCCAAAGAAAGAAAGAAAGATGTTTGCATTTTTTGGCCTTAGAGTAATATGAAAAGCTTCATCCTTTCAATTAAGGCATAGGTTTTTCCCTATCTGGCTATATAAAATAGATTAACAGTTCAATTTTGGAATAGATATTTTTACTTTTAAGTCAGAATATGACTAATAGAGTTTAAATTTTAAGTAATTTGTTGAATTAAATTGAATTTTCAATTACGTGTTTTAAATACTTACAACTTTCCCACACTTATGTTACAGACCACCTATTATTCTCTAGTTTCCAAAATCAAGAGGTTCCCTTTGCATAAAGTTCAAGTTCTTCACAACTATTTCAATTACCATTTCTATAATACATTTTTTTCCTGGGACTATTTATTTTTCCATATTATACTCTTTATTGACTGTCTTATCCAAAGCCAGTTTTACTCTCTGATTGCCTTTTTCATTCTTCTTCCAAAACATGTATTGATAGGAAACACTCTGTCTACTTCCTGATATTTTAATTTCAACATTCCATTCTCCCAATTCACAATCCAAGTTTGTCCATCTACAACCTGTTTTTCCTCTGTGAGGCTGGTATTCATGTAAATCATAGAGTTTGGGATGTCTCTATACAGTCCCTTGAGTCTGGCCATTCCCAAATATGGTCTTTTTCTTATCAAAAATCAATTATTCAAAATTCTATGTTCTTTTCTTAAATCCACCTGCAGGCCATCCACATACAAGACACATTTCTCCTTAAGTGCCTTTGCTTACTCACTGTCCTCTGACAGAAGGATGTACTCTGTCAGTATACACAGCAGCAGAGCAGATACAGGCAGACTGATATTCCAAGCAAGCTTCTCCTTGGACATAGAACCAAAGAACCAAGTGCTAATCCACAACTTCTCTAAAACTCTCACTATCTCACTGCTTTCTCCCATCTCCCTCTTCATCTTATTATTATTCAGACATAATAATAAGCATAGCATTGTTCTCCTTGATGTAACAATTGATTCAGATACAATCAATTAAATCACTCTCATTTGAACTCAGATACCTACATTGCTGTTTAGAATATACTGAGTATTTTAATAACCAAGAAAACATACAAAGAGCTAATTGTATGCCCTGTTCTCATTAACACTCTGACACATACTCAAAACATGAAGGATCCTAAATTCTCTCTCCCCTCTCTCCCCCCATCTCTCTCTTTTACTAGGATCCAGCTACCCTGGTCTTTCTATTCCTTTATCAGTCACACTTGTTCAGGACTTTTGAACTTGCTCCTCTGGAAAGCTCTTCTTCCAGATCTATGCAAGGATGCTTCCCCTTCTCATCATTCAGTTTTCAGCTCATTCAGGGTGAATGGTATCCTTCACCCTTTTGAACTAAGTTACTCTTTGTCCCACTATGCACCCTTTCTGTCACAAGCCACTCTTTATCCCACTATCCAGTTTTATTTTCTTCACAGGTTATCAGTATCTGCAATTTATTTATTTATTTATTTATTTATTTATTTATTTATTTATTTATTTATATATATACTCATTGTCTATCTTCCTATATTACAGACCCTGTCTATCTTGTTCAATGATAAATCATATGTCCCTGGCACATAAGCACTCAGATATCTGAAGAATGAATAACTGCATGAATAAAAATCATTAGGAAATCAACACTCAAGTCATAAATATTTATGAAGCACCTATTATGTGCAAGGTGACATTTTTTTCAGTTGAATTCCAGGGTAAGAGATGTTCTGCCCCTAACATAAGTCAATTTGATGACATTTATTTTGAAAGAGTCCTCAAAAAAACAGATTGGCATAGAATTAGACCTAAAATGTATTGGTACTTAAGACTAACAAAATTGTTTCTCTCAGTTGCACAATGACACATATTGATATATCATTATTTTCTGTTATGATACCAAGATGGACAGTTTTGAATGGAACTAAATGAAACCATGAAACTGTGAAGGTGATCCATATCACATTTTGGATACTCTTTGCTGCCTTTACATTTACTTTACTGTCTTTATTTATTGACCCCTACTGACCTTTACTAACCTTAACTGTCAGAATGAATGGGTCAGCTCCCATGAAACATGAAATATTCAGGGCAAGACTAAGCCCTAAGTATAATAGCTCCCCCTTTCATGCAGAGAACAAATAGGCTACCTATGCATATACATGACAACAATCTAATACTGTAAAATATGATTCAACTAAACCAGGGATCAGCAAACATTTTCTGTAAAGGGCCAAATGATAAATATTCTGGGCTTTGCAGGACATATGGTTTCTGTCTCAATGATACAACTCTGCCATTTTAGTATGAAAGGAGCCACAGGCAATAAACACGTAAACAAATGAACATGGTTGTATTCCAATAAAGCTTCATTTAAATAATTAGGAAATGGGCCAGATTTGCTGACCCCCTGATCTAAACCCACCAGTGAAAGCACCTGAATTTCTATATAGGAGGGGCTTAGCAACAAAATTTGATTAGAAGTATTGCTAAGAGGACTTGTATTAGAAGATGTATTTGCATATGCATACTGCTTTTACATGAATTATATAAGTATGTCAGAGGTTGATGGAGATTATGGGGCACCAAACCCCATTAGTCACTACTTGTCATTGCAACCTAATCCTGTAATCAATTTGGGAGCCTTCTTGGTGTTACATTTTGGCCTTAGAGTTGATTCATTGGCTTTCCATAAACATCCAATCTATCAGATTATTTATATCCTAATTTTAAAATTATTTTTGAAAAACTACAACAAACACTTGGTTGAAGTTCAAAAAATGCATTTCTTTAATCCATGCTAATTCTGCAATTCTATTTTTAACATCAATTAGTTTTGTCAGGCATGGTTTGTTTGCGATAAACCAATCTTGTTCATTGCCCATGATTCCTTTGTCTTCAAGATGTTTACTGATTTCTCTTTCAGTGTTTTATTGAGAACGTTTTCAGATTCACTATGAAGTCATTTCAAGTTACATTTGTATTACATTTATTTTAAGTTTCTTTCTCTTTCAAAATCTTTTTAAGTATTCTAAATTTCCCAATTAGGATATACCTTCATATATCCAAAGTACTAAATAGCTCTTTCTCTGTTTCTGGTTGAGAGCTACTTTCAAAAGGTATTTTAACTCATTCCATGTTTCTCAAAATTGCATTCTACCTACAAAGCATCTAAACACTTAAATTAAAATCTGGTCAAGATTCTAAATGATCGTGCATTTATCTATCTCATCATGAAATAAGTTATTTATTAATTAGTAACAAAATGATTTTCTGTTCTCTCTCTTGGAGTTGCTGTAATAAATTTTACTGTCAATCAGCTTTCATTAAGTTATCAGTTCTTCTATTTGTGATAACCAATAAATTGTGCTCTATGTTTCTGACATCCAATTCTGTTTTCTCTGCCCTGGCTACATAAATCTCTAGGGCCTCTGTTGTATATGTATAGCTTCAACTGGGGGTTTTCAAAATTCTAAAGCTATAACATCTAAATACAAAGTTTACCATTCAGTTACATCAGCCTGCCTTTCAAACATGACATTGAAATAAAATGAGAAAATATATAAAGTAAGATTTTAGATAATATTATAAAAGCTGCTTCAGTTGGATTCAGTATTCAATAAATGAAAACACTTGAGAATCCTAGTAAAAGTAAACTTTGAGATGGTTAAAATGCCCATTCTAAATAATGGGAACATTTAGGTAACTGTGTGTACAAAACAAGGATCAGGCTTTTTGAGGTCATAAAATGCTTGACCTTCCCAGGTACAATGAATGCAAAAAGCTTACCACTAAGTTACACAATAGGGGTAATATTGTTGAGTCTATCAGAAAAATAACACTTTCAAAAGCTCAATAAGGCAACTGATTCATTAAAGAAACAATTGGAAAGATTCTTTCTCTTTCCTGAAAGAAGGAGAATCATATAATGTTGCAATATTTGCAAAAGAGGATGAAGTGTTTATGCTTCAATTGTAAGACTTGAATAGCTTTATTACTTATGCTCTTGCTATGTATCCAGCATGTTGAAGAAGAGCAGTTCCAAAAGAACATAGGTTTGCTGATCCTCTGTTCATGATAATATCACATGATGGAATAGGAGCTTTCACACACAATCAAGCTGGCAGTCAGTTACGCTGTACACAGAGGGACCAATTTTACCCTGTAGACATGAGCACAGCACAAATCATAAAGTGCCAAAAATTGAGGGTAAGTGCAAACCTCTCAACTTCCCTCGGGTGTCAGCTATAAGCAGCAGTTTAGCTACATGCAAAAAAGCAGTTAAGTCCAACGAGTAAAAGTAGAGGGAAGATTGGAATTAGAAGTTTATTTGCCTCTGATACAGTTCATCTGAGTCACTGAAAAGAATTAAACCAAACTTGCCAATGATTTGTCTAGTCTATAACTGTCTTACCAAGGTAATCTTTCCTACTCCTCACCCTGTCCTTTTTCTCCTTCTCTCCTAAACTCCTTTTTATCCTTAAACTGTCATTCCCCACCTAAACTCATCAAGTTTTCATTCTCCCACTCTCTCTCTCTCCACACACACAAACATACATACACACTGCATAATATTAACTGTTAACTTAAAGTATATTTTCTTTTAAAAAAATTCACAGATGATTATTGACAAGACAGCACTGAAGCATTCCAACCACTGAAGAGTTAAAGCAAAATGATCCAAATCAATAGTAGATATATTAATATACATATTGTATGCAACTCCTATAATGGGATTACCATGCTATAAACAATTTTAACTAAGATTAGCATAAAGATCCTAATGAAACTACTAGCAGCAAAGGCAGGCTATTATGAAAAGTTAATAATTCCAGTAAATATGGCAGATTTAGCTGCGGTGGTTGTATCTCTGTTTCTCTTCAAATACCCAGATATTCGGGTTAGTTTTGCAATTAATTTTGTTAAGTAGAAATTTAGCCAAGTTAGAACTAAAGATTAGAAAGTGAAATTTCTAGGTGCCAGAAAAGGAGAACTCAAAGCTAGAGCCATGGGTGGGGATAAAGCCTTGATAGTGTTCTGAGGCATCATACCGATACATACCCATATTTGGAATGCTGGATGGAGTACTAACACTGGTGTAGAGACAATAGACAAGGCCAGAAGCCAATGAGCAGAGTGTAGCTACAATTTAGACTCATGCTTATTAATGTACACCCACCAATAAGATTAGGACTAGAAAAAGTCTAGTGGCAAACCTAGAGAAACAGTAAGAAAGCTTGAAGTCTACTTAGGGCTCTGGATGAAAAAAAAAAAAAAAGTCATATGCAAGAAATAGGAAATGCAGATATATGCTATGGGCATTTTAGGAGTCAGCATTGACACTATCTGGTTGGGACAGGTAACCCAAGGTGAAAAATTAAGAGAAAACTATCAGGATTTCCATAGACCCTTATGCACAGAGATCTTGGGGGCATAGGATAGAAAGAAGTGCTAAATCGCTTTGGAAGGACCCAAAGAATTCCCACAGAAAACGTTCTCCAACTGAAGATGATTTCACTGTAATACTAGAAACTGATATTCTTCTATTTTTTTCCATTCAGTCAACAAATATTTATTAAATGCCTATTTGGGGCAGATATTGTTTTAGGAATGGAAGATACAGTAGTGAATAAAATAGTTACTACACTCAGGAAGTTTATACTCTAGTAAAGGAGACAATAAAGACATAAATTATAAAATATAATGTCCAGTACTAATAAATAACACCAAGAAAAAGCAGGGTAAGGGCAAAGAAAGTGAAGAGATGGAGAAGTAGCTATTTTCATAGAATGTTTATAGGAAGGCTCTATCAAATGGTGAAATTTGAGCAGAATCTTGACCTAAATACAATAAGTCATGAGGTAGAAGATAAGTCAAGCAGC
This sequence comes from Cabassous unicinctus, assembly GCA_029593785.1. Lineage (NCBI taxonomy): Eukaryota > Metazoa > Chordata > Mammalia > Cingulata > Chlamyphoridae > Cabassous > Cabassous unicinctus. The sequence goes on from JAQZBX010020327.1 coordinate 30,338, forward strand.
AAGAAAAAAGCTATAAAGATATAGAAGATTTAAACAATACAATTAATAATCTTGAACTAAATGGTGCATAAAACTTTTTCCCCTCAGAGAGATTACACATTTTTCTAACTAATGCATAATATTACAAAATTGACCAATTACTCATCCAAAAATAAGAGGTCTTAACAAAAACCAGTCAAAACCATACAAACCAGGTTATCAGATCACAATACACTAAAATCAGAAATTAATGACAAAAATATAAATGAAAAATCACTATACATTTGGCAACTAAAAAACACATTTATAACTATTCTATGAGTCAAAGAAGAAATCATAATGGAAATATGAACTATTTTAAACTCAAAAGAGGCATTACCTATCAAAACCAGTGGGATGTAGCTAAAGTGATACTTGGAAGGAAATTTATGGACATAAATGCATATATTAGATTTTTATAATTTTTTTAATTAATTAGCTATGGATCTAACTTAAGAAGTTAAAAAATAATAGCAGAATAAAGACAAATTAAGTAGAAGCAAATAAATGATAAAGATTTAGAGCAAAGTTTAATGACATAGAACAAGTATGCAATAGGAGCAATGAAACCAAAATTGGTTCTTTATAAAGACTACTAAAATATCAGGTTAAATCATATGAAATTGTCAATACTCAACCTAATAGTAAAACCTACATTAAGAAATTATTAATCAATGAATATTAAGAAAGAAAAAAGAGGAATTAAGTAGAAATTTTAGAATGAGGAGAATATAATCTCTACAGATACAGAAAAGGTAAAATATCATAAGAGACTATACTAAACAAAATAAATGACAATCAATTTTTTTAAAAACTCAAATGAAATGAAACAGTCCTAGAAAAATATGTAACATACTAAAATTTATATAATAAGAAAGAGGAAACCTGAATAGATTTATGATCAATAATTGATATAAAAAATTTTCCCACAAAATAGTTACATCCCAAATAGTTTTACAGGTGAGTCTTGCCAAGTCTTTAAGGAAAGGATAAACTCAGTCTTATATAAACTATTACAGAAAGAAAAATAAATATCTTGAACTAATGTTATAAGGCAGAAAAAGCTTTAATACCTAAACTAGAAAGCATGAGAAAAGAAAATACATGCCAATCTTACTTAAGAACATAGATATAAAAATCCTAAATAAAATCAGAGCAAACCACAAAAAGCAACATGCCTTTGTGCATATCTATATCTACATCTCTCTATATAAATACATGATAACCAGGTAAATTTTAAAAATAAAAAAGCCTATTGAGAAAAACACGCGGAATGCTGAGGAGTCTTAAAATAGTAGGATTAGCTTAGGCAACTAAGGATGGTTAGTTTGGAGAAGGGAAGACCAAGAAGGAAATAATCTGTATCTTCATGTTCTCGATAGAGTGTAATGTAGATAGAGGATCAGGTGGCTAAAACTCACCGAAAGAGTACAGGCTGGATTACCAGGAATGACTCCTAAAACTACACTGTGGAAATGGCCTACAGTTCTACCAGGACTGTTTTCTCTGACACAATCAGGAGGCTGGAGAATCAGGAAGCTGCTATCCTAACTGCTGGATCCAGGATCTCACCGTCTTAGTAAACAAGAAGGTGCTTCCACCTGGGGCTTAGGAAGCCATTTTTAAGAACTGCGGGCTCTAACACCACTACACACCTGATAGAGCCATACCTTAAAAAAAGCGGAGGCCTATAATGATGCCACCACTTCTCACCTAATTAAATTTTGCATCCAAATCTCAAATGAGTACATCTGAATGAAGGAACCTAAACCACACCTGGAATCCTAGCTTTAAGGGAATCTGAGAAACAAGTTTTAATTTTCCAGTCTCTGCTATTCAGGAGAGTATACTAGAATGAGGCTGAATTAAATGTTGAGCAAGCCAATATACTGTATCTATCATAGGTTTATGAGCAATGTCTGTGGAACTAGAAGGAGGCTAAAAAGAGCTCCTATTATGTTTTAAAAGCCATGAAAATCAAGGCAGGTGTGAGTTTCAACAGGCCATAACTACTATGAAACGTTTTTTTGGAGATCAGCAAAATGAACATTGAAAGAATTCATTAGATGGAATGAAGTTAGAAATCAATAACAGAAGGAAATTTGGAAAGTAAACAAATATGTGGAAATCAAACAATGCACTCCCAAATAACCAATGGATCAAAGAAGGTATCACAAGGGAATTTAGAAAATACTTTGAGTTAAATGAAAATGAAAACACAAACAACAAAATTTGTGGAATGTAGTGAATCAGTGTTTACAGGAAAATTTATGACTGTAAATGCCTATGTTAAGATCTCGAATCAATAACCAACCCTTTCATCTTAAGAAACTAGAAAAAGAAGAGCAAACTAAAACCAAAGCAAGCAGAAAGAAAGAAAGAAAGCTGAGAGTGAAAATTAAGGCAACAGAGAATGACAAAACAACAGAGAAAATCAAGAAAACCAAAAATTGACAAACCTTTGGCTAGAGTGACAAAGAAAAAGAGAGAAGATTCAAATTACTAAAATAAGGAATGAAAGAGGAAACATTACTCTTTATTACTGACGTTACAGAAATAAAAAGGATTATAAGGAAATATGATGAACAATTGTATGCCAAAAAAATAGGCAATCTAGATAAAATGGACAAATTCCTAGAAAGACACAAACTACTAAAAATGACTCAAGAAGAAAGAGAAAATCTGAATAGCCTATAACAAGTAGAGAGATGGAATTTGTAATCAAATAATTCCCT